>CAUYRH010062433.1:0-17888 GCA_963574655.1 Perodicticus potto
AAAATGGCCAGGCGTTGTGGTGGGCGCCTGTAGTCCTAGGTACTTGGGAGGTGGAGGCAGGAGACTCGCTTGAGCCCAGGAATTGGAGGTTGCTGTGAGCTGTGATGTCACAGCACTCTACCCAGGGTGACAGCTTGAGGCTCTGTCTCAAAAAAAAAAAAAAAAAGGCTCCTATCTTTCTTTGTTTTTGAGACAGAGCCTTAAGCTGTCACCCTGGATAGAATGAGGTAGCATCACAGCTCACAGCAACCTCCAACTCCTGGGCTCAAGCGAGTCTCTTGCCTCCGTTTCCCAAGTAGCTGGGACTGCAGGCGCCCGCCACAACGCCCGGCTATTTTTTGATTGCAGCCGTCATTGTTGTCTGGCGGGTTTGGGCTGGATTCGAACCCGCCTGCTCAGGTGTACGTGGCTAGCGCCTTAGCCCGTTGAGCCACAGGCGCTGAGCCTTCTTTTTTGTTTGTTTTTAGAGATAGAGTCTCACTTTGTTGCCCTCAGTAGAGTGCCATGGCGTCACAGCTCACAACAACCTCCAGCTCTTGGGCTTAGGTGATTCTCTTGCCTCAGCCTCCAGAGTAGCTGGGACTACAGGCGCCCGCCACAACGCCTGGCTATTTTTTTGTTGCAGTTTGGCTGGGGCTGGGTTCGAACCTGCCACCCTCGGTATATGGAGTCGGCCCTCTACCTACTAAGCCACAGGCGCAGCCCTCTTTTTTCCTTTTTTTTTTGAGACAGAGTTTCACTATGTCACCATTGGTAGAGTGCAGTGGCATCACAGCTCACAACAACCTTAAACTCTTAGGCTTAAGCAATTCTCTTGCCTAAGCCTCCCAAATAGCTGGGACTACAGGCACCTGCCACAACGCCTGGCTATTTTTTGTTGCAGGTGTCATTGTTGTTTAGCAGGCCCGGGCTGGGTTTGAACCTACCTGCCTTGGTATATGTGGCTGATGCCGTAACCACTGTGTTACGGGTGCTGGGCCATTAAAGTTCCCTTCTAGATAATAGTGCAATCTATCTATCCTTTTATATCTGTTAATATTTGCTTTATATATTTGGCAACTTTGATGTTGGGTGCATATATATTTTCAGTTTTTGGCTGGGGCCAGGTTTGAACCCACCACTCTGGTATATGGGGCTGGTGCCCTACTCCTTTGAGCCACAGGTGTTGCCCTATATTTTCAATTATTATGTCCAGTTGTTTAATTGATCCCTTTACAATTATATAACTTTTTTTGTCACTCCCGCACTTTTTTTTTTTTTTTTTTTGAGATAGAGTCTCACTCTGTTGCCCTGAGTAGAGTGCCAAGGCATCATAGCTCACAGTAACCTCAAGTTCTTGGGCTCAAGTGACCCTCTTGCCTCAGTTTTATTTTTTTTATTTTTTAATTTATTTTATTTATTTATTTATTTATTTTTGAGACAGAGCCTCAAGCTGTCGCCCTAGGTGGAGTGCTGTGGCATCACAGCTCACAGCAACCTCCAACTCCTGGGCTCAAGCGAGTATCCTGCCTCTGCCTCCCAAATAGCTGGGACTACAGGCACCCACCACAACGCCCTGCTATTTTTTGGTTGCAGCCATCATTGTTGTTTGGTGGGCCCGGGCTGGATTCGAACCCACCAGCTCAGGTATATGTGGCTGGCTCCTTAGCCGCTTGAGCCACAGGCGTCAAGCCATTGCCTCAGTTTTTTTTATTTTAGTAGAGATGGGGTCTCACTATTGCTCAGGCTGGTCTCAAGCTCCTGAGCTCAAGCAGTCTATCCACCTCAGCCTCCCAAAATGCTAGGATTATAGGTGTGAGCTACTGGACCTGGACTTCTTTTTTTTGTCTCCTTTTATAGTTTTTGATTTGAAGTCTTTTATCTTAATTTTTTGCTTTTTTTTTTTGCAGTTTTTGGCTGGGGCCGGGTTTGAACCTGCCACCTCTGGTATATGCGGCCGGCACCCTACTCACTGAGCCACAGGCGCCGCCCATTTTTGCTGTTTTTGATGTCTGTTTGCACAGAATATCTTTTCCAGCCCTTCCTTTTGAGTCTATGTGCATCTTTATAGGTGAAGTGATTTTATTGCAGGCAGCATATAGTTGAATGAGTCTGTTTGTTTGTTTATTTATTTATTTTTGAGACACAGTCTCACTCTGTCGTGCTGGTAGAGTGTCATGGCATAATTATACCTCACAGTAACCTCAAACTCTTGGGCTCAAGCAACACTTTTGCCTCAGCCTCCCAAGTACCTGAGATTACAGGCACATCCAACTAGTTTTTGTATTTTTAGTACAGATGGGGTCTTGCTCTTGCTCAGGCTGGTTTGGAAGCTCAGGTGATCCATACACCTTGGCCTCCAGAGGGCTAGGATTGCACAGGGGAGCCAACACACCTGATCCCTTCTTTTTATTCATTCAGCCATTCTATATCTTTTAATTAGAAAATTGAGTTTATTTACATTTACCATTATTACCGATGGGTGAGAAATTACTACTGCCATTGTATTACTTGTTTTCTGGTAGTTTGGAATTCTTCTCTTCCTTTTTTACTGTCTTTCTGTGTGGCTAAATAATTTTTTCTTGTTTTTCAATTTTAGTGTATCTATTATAAATACTCTCGTGGTTACCACAAGGGTTACAGAAAAAATCATAGAGTTACAACAAATTATTTTTATTTTATTTTATTTTAATTATTATTATTTTTTTTTTTGTAGAGGCAGAGTCTCACTTTATCACCCTCTCTGGAGTGCTGTGGTGTCACACAGCTCACAGCAACCTCCAACTCCTGGGCTTAGGCGATTTTCTTGCCTCAGCCTCCCAAGTAGCTGGGACTACAGGCGCCTGCCACAATGCCCAGCTATTTTTCTGTTTTGTAGTTCAGCCGAGGCTGGGTTTGAACCTGTCACCTTCGGTATATGGGGCCAGTGCCCTACTCAATGAGCCACAGGCGCCGCCCCAACAAATTATTTTAAACTGATGACAACTTTAATCATAAAGAAAAGAAACAAGTAATTGAAGGAAAAACTAAACTTTAACTCCACCCTCCCCCCACATTTTGCCTTTTTTTTTTTTTTTTAAGGTGAAGTCTCCCTGTGGTGCCAGGGTAGTCCTGAACTCCCGTAATCAAGTGACCCTCCTGTTTCAACCTCTTGATTATCAGAGACTATAAGTGCGTGCCACTGTGCCCTTTTTGTTATCTGAATTTATATCCTTTTATACTGTCTATCACTTAACAAATGATTGTAGTTTTTGATGTATTTGTCCTTTAGTCTTCATCCTAAAAGGTACAAGTGATTTCTACACTGCAATTACAGTATTCTGAATTTGGCTTTTTATTTACTTTCACCAGTGAGTTTTATACCTTTGGAGGATTTCTTGTTTCACATTAGTGTCTCTCTCTCTCTCTTTTTTTTTTTTAGAATAAATAACTATCTTTAGCATTTCTGGTGATACAGTCCCTCAGTTCCCTCAGTTTTTGTTTGTCTGGTAAAGTCTTTATTTTTTCTTCATGTCTGAAGGATAGCTTTAATTTGCATAGTATTCTCAGTTGAAAATTATTTTCCTTTAGAACTTTGACCATATTGGTTTGTCAGGTTTCCACAGACAAGTCTGCTACCAGGCACAATGGAGTCCCTTTATATGTTATTAGTGTTTTTCTTTTTCTTTTTTTTTTCTTTGTAGAGACAGAGTCTCATTTTATTGCCCTTGGTAGGGTGCCGTAGGGTAATACAGCTCCCAGCAACCTCCAACTCCTGGGCTTAGGCGATTCCCTTGCCTTAGCCTCCTGAGTAGCTGGTACTACAGGCGCCTGCCACAACGCCTGGCTATTTTTTTGTTGGCAGTTTGGCCGTGGCCAGGTTTAAACCGGCCACCGTCTGTATATGGGGCCGACGCCCTGCTCACTGAGCCACAGCTTTTTTCTTGTTGCTTTTGGGATTCTCTTTTTATCTTTGACCTTTGAGAGTTTGGTTAATATATGCCTTAGAATAGTTGTTCTTAGATTGAACCTACTTGATGATCTTTGACTTTCTTGTACTTATCTTTCTCTAGGTTTGGAATATTCCCTTTTATTATTTCCTTGAATGAATCCTCTACCCCATGGCTTTCTCTACTCCTTCATTAAGGCCAATGATTCCTAGATTGCCCCTTTAAAGAGGCTCTTTTCTAGCCTTCTTTATTCATCTTCCTTTTTTCTCCTGTGAGTGTGTATTTTCAAATAACCTGTCCTTGAACTTACTAGTTGGTTCTTTTCTTTGATCAATTCTGCTTTGAGACATCCAAAGTATTTTTGAGTTTTTCAATTTTATTTTTTGGCTCCATGATTTCTATTTGATGTTTTAAATTATTTTAATCTCTTACATTTCTCTGAGAAGTTCTGATGATTTCTCTGGGTTTTCTTAAAATTCATTGAGTTTCCTCAAGACAGTTATTTTGAGTTCCCTGAGTGAACACACTTCTTCATTTCTCCTGGGTTGATCACTGGCACCTTATGTGGTCTGTTTGTTGAGGTGATATTTCCTTGAATGTTCTATATGCTTGTGGACCTTTGCCAGTGTATGAGTATCAATGTTTTGGGCATTTACTTTAGTCTTTACAGCCTAGCCTCATTTTTTTTTTTTGTTTGCTTTTGTTCTTTCTTAATCTCTTTTATTTTGTTTTGTTTGCAGTTTTTTGGCCAGGGCTGGGTTTGAACCCGCCACCTCTGGCATACGGGGCCAGTGCCCTACTCACTGAGCCACAGGCACCGCCTGCCTAGCCTCGTTTGTACCTGTCCTTTTTCAGATTCCCTTCCAAGAATTTTTTCTTTAAATTTTTTTTTTTTATTAAATCATAGCTGTGTACATTAATGCAATCATGGGTACAGTGTGTTAGTTTTATATCCAATTTGAAATATTTTCATCAAACTGGTTAACATAGCTTTTCTTTCTTTTTTTTTTTTTGAGACAGAGCCTCAAGCTGTCACCCTGGATAGAGTGTGGTGGCATCATAGCTCACAGCAACCTCCAATTCCTGGGCTCAAGCGAGTCTCCTGCCTCCGCCTCCCAAGTAGCTGGGACTACAGGCGCCCACCACAACACCCAGCAATTTTTTTTTTTTTTTTTTGGTTGCAGCCGTCATTGTTTGGCGGGCTGGGGCTGGATTCGAACCCTCCAGCTCAGGTGTATGTGGCTGGCGCCTTAGCCTGTTGAGCCACAGGCGCCAAGCCAACATAGCTTTTCTTTCAAGGTGTTTTCTTAGACAGACCATTGGGTTCCCTATGTTTGTGGTCACTAGAAGGCACTAGTAAGCTCAGTTATGCTGCACTTGTCTTGTAGACTCCTAGATACCCCACCCTGACAGAGGTGGGGAAGATCAGAGAAAATTTCCGTTGTAAAGGTCTTTAGGTTGTTGTACTGTTGCCAGCTTTGGAGATAAATACTGCTTTGGAGCAAAGGGAATACTTCAGTGGCAAGTATGCTTACAAAAGGGAGAGAAATTAATTATAATACTTGATAAATTCTTCCTCTCAGATGCTACAAATCCATTAGGTTCTTGCATGCTGAAGTATCCTTTCTCAGTAGTGCTGAGTACTTCTTTGCTTCTCTGAGTGTTCCAATTTGTGTTACTTACAAATTAGCACTGTATTTACAACAAATAAACTTAGCAGCTGAGGAGCAATTCAAATTGCTAAATGTGTATGTATGGTTTAGACATAAGGCATAAAATGGTAAGCTGGTTCTTTACATGGGCAACTAAATGGATACAGTGCTAGAACTGTTAACAGTTTATTTTTTAAAAAATATATGAAAAAATTGAATCAAATTTTCAGAAAACTAAATTTAAAATTCTACTTTATTTAAATAATTCGGACTGAATATTCTCATATTCACTAATTCTAATTTGTGGATTACATTTTAGTTTAAAATGTAATTTTAAAATAATTTGAAATGTTATTTATTTATTTTTTGAGACAGAGTCTCACTCAGTCTCCCTGGGGTTGAGTGCCCTGGTGTTACAGCTCTCAGCAACTTCAAACTCTTGGGCTCAAGTGATTGTCTTGCCCCACCCTCCTGAATAGCTGGGACTACAGGTGCTGCCACAATGCCTAGCTATTTTTAAAAATAGGGTCTTGCTATTGCACAGGCTGGTTTCGAACTCATGAACTCAAGCAATCTGCTTGCCTCAGCCTCCTCGAGTGCTAGGATTACAGGTTTAAATTTTTTTTTGCTTTTTTGAGACAGAGTCTCATTATGTTGCCCCAGGCTAGAGTGCCATGGCTTCAGCTTCAAACTCCTGGGTTCAAGTGATCCTCCTACCTCAGCCTCCCAGGCAGATGGGACTATAGGCACCTACCACAATGCCTGGCTAAGTTTTTCTATTTATAGTAGAGATGGGGTTTTGCCCTTGCTCAGGCTGGTCTTGAACTGGGATCCTCCTGCCTCAGCCTCTTACAGTGCTAGGAATACAGGCATGAGCTATAGCACTCCACCTGAATATTGCATTCTTTACTAATGATGATTTAGTAACTGACCAATGCTATTAGAATAAAAAGAGAATTATGCATGTCAAATTCAGAAACAATAAATTCAATTCTGTCTTGGTTGTTAGCAAATGAAGAAAATTACACTGATGAAATCAGCAAATTGAATGAAAAGGAGGAACCCTCTTACATTTTTCAATGTTTATTGAGCAATGATCCTGGGAAATGACCGTAACGTTCTTCTGACTGAGAAATTTTCTGGTAAAATAAAATGTTTAAGATGAAGGATAATAATTTTTCATTTTCATTTTTTACTTAAGATGATTTAGTATTTTATTTTATACCAAAATTCTTCTAAATGGAATAAAAAACTATAGAAATTGGACTTTATATTTTAACTTTAAAAGCTGTGTATTTTGTTATATTGTTGTAATCTCACTACCAGTTTTCAAGATCAGCTTTGGCAAATGAAAATATTTGTGACTTGGCCAGGTGCACCTGTAATCCTAGCATGCTGGGAGGCCTAGGCAGGTGGATTCCTTGAGCTCAGGAGTTTGAAACCAGCCTGAGCAACAGTGAGACCCTGTCTCTAAAAATAGCTGGGCGTTGTGGTGGGCGCCTATAGTACCAGCTACTTGGGAGGCTGAGGCAAGAGAATTGCCTAAGCCCAGGAGTTGGAGGTTGCTGTGAGATGTGTGATGCCATGGCACTCTACCAAGGGCAATAAAGTGAGACTGTCTCTACAAAAAAAAAAAAAAGAAAGAAATATCACTAGCACACACAAAACTCATGCTATTACTGGAATGAAAAAAATGGAAGACCAGAGATAAAGTTTGAGATATAATGCACAATAGGGCAATATAGTCCATGATAATGTATTGAATATTTCAAAATTTTTTATTTATTTATTTTTTATTTCAAAATAACCAGGAATCTCACCATAAAAATTGGTAGGTAGGCAAGGTGATGGAATATTAACTAGTTTGATTTAATTATTCCACATTGTATGTTTATATCAAAACATCATATTGTAGTCCATAATGTATACAATTATAATCTGTTAATTAAAAATAATATTAACAAAAATGGCTAAAAAAAAGCAAATGACAGCATTCAACAAACACAAGTAAACACTAATGTAGGACATTATTCTAATACTCTTTAATTTTTTTCAAAAATTTTCCAAATTTTATTCAGACTATAAACCTTTGTATTGAAAAAATTCAATAAACCCCAAACAGAATAAACATAAAGTTCAAAACCATACAAAACCAATCACTATATTATTTAGGAATAAATATATATATGTAAGAACAATAAATAGCAAAGACAAGATTAATCAAAATTCAAGATAGCAGTTACCTCTGGAGAGAAAAAAGGACAACTCAAAGGCTTTAAGTGTATTAGCAAATTCTTTCTCTCAAGTGACCTAAGAGGTAAATATACATTTATTTTTATTACTCTTCAAATAGAACATATACAAAATATTTTTGAATATGTGAAAAATATCACAATAAATAGAGAATAAATAAATTAAATTCATGTGTCTTTCTTCTGTGTTATTTATAACACAAGTCAGAAACTTGGGAGTTACCTTTGACCAGGCCCTCACCAACCAAATCCAGTTAATTATCACTTCCTACCCTGGCTGAAGCCATCTTTGACTCATCTGAGGCATTAAAACCCATTCTTCTATCTTAAACCCCTGCTCTAATCAAATTTTCATACTGCAGCCAAGGAAAACACCTTAGAAAGGGATTGACTTCATTTGTCTTCAATACAATGATCTCATCACCCTCCTTCCTCACAGAAGCAACAGAAAAATAAGTGCCCATGGCCATGGCCAGGAAATGGCAGAGGTAGGATTCAAAATCTGCCAGTTTTACTTGGGAGTCCACATGTCTTACTCATCCATCATCCCACCTTGGGTGATAATGGGAAAGGCTCAGCACTGCCTAGCATAAGGTAATCTGGGTAAGGGCGGATTTATTTCTTCTCACTTCCTTTTTCTAATTCCTAGTCATCCTGACTCTGAACTCAAACCACATTTTCCAAGAATTGCCTTCCTAACACTAATGCACTATGACAGCAAATCCCACTATCAGTCCTCCCAATACCTTCATAACATTTCTACTAACATCTGTCCTCCACTAGACTGTGACCTCCACAAGGGCAAGGGCCTGCTTTGCCCACTGTGTACAGTGCACCTTGCATACCTTGCCCACTGTGGTTCCTCTCCCTGTCCATTCCTTAGTGAAAATGATAGGTCACCAGTGACAAGATCTCTCATCTTTCCTTCCAACAAGGACCAATCTAGTCTGCTGACCCCACCATCAGGGCTGTGCATGAGTCAGATGGAGGGGGGAGAGGGACAGAGAACAGCTTTGGCTCACCAAATCCGAAATGTCCTGCTCCATGGAAGGGAATAAAAAAGACGCTGGGTACTCAAGACCTCAATTCCTGGGGCCAGTGAATGGGTCATAAACAAGCCCCTTCTGCCCCTGATTTTTATTTTTATTTATTTTTTTTTCTAGCTTAAATCTTTAATGCACAGGCTGGCTGGGCACCAGTGGCGGTGCAACTGGAGAGGGCTACCTACATCCAGGCGCTGAGGAGCAGGGCCCCCAGAGACTTCAGCTTCTGCTCACTAAGGAGTAGTGAGTTCCCTCCCTCTGTCACAAGCCAGCCAGGGGGAAAGGAAACAGCCCAAACAGATCTCCTCCTGAGCCTCCAGCTCTATCTTGTATCACCTCAATCCCAGCAAGTCCTGGGCTCCAAGCATCTCCTGGAGGATGTCTGGCTGAGGGGTCAGCACAGCTTAGACTCCCTGCCGCCGTTTTTTAAATTATGTCCTCTCCCCTTACTTGGGGTTTGGGTGGAGGGCACCTGGGTGTCTACCTCTGGTACACTGAGGCCACTATTGACACAGACTAAGGTGGCCAAGCATAACAGGGTCAGGGTAGGAGTGGGAGGGCCGAGGCAGGCACAGATAAGGCTGCGGGGCTTTCCCAGAGCCCCAGAGTAGTCTGCAGAGGTCCAGCTCCTTTCCTTGGCAGCACCGAGCATTCAGAATTCTCTGCCCCACAACAGAGGCGGGGTGCCTGTAGGCACTTCTGAACCCCTAGTGTGCTGCACAGGGCATGACCACGTCCCAGAAACGGGAGGAGTGGCTAACCCCTAGGAGTCCTTCCGGTCTGACTCAGGCACCTCCCTGACACATGCTATAGTTGCATGCTGTTCACTGTGGGTCCTGCAGCCTTGGAGCTCTCTGTATGGTGAGTTCAAAAAACACTTGTTGAATGAATGGAAACATGAGGCTGCCTTTCCTCTGAGCAGTTGCCAGATCCAGTGTTTTCTGTCTGGAATCTTCTCTCTTCATTCAGCTGCTCAGTTTATTTCAACATTTGAGGGATTACGAGATGTTACCCTCCTTACTAGATGTTACCCCCTTACTGGGTTCCAGGGTCACTTATACCAGAAAGCCTTTCTGAACTTCCTCTTTGGCAATTTCTCTTCCCCAAGGTTACTGCACTTAGGGGGACCTCTCAGCCCCTAGACCAAGATGGTCCCTGGAGTATAGAAACCAGACCTGATTCATAATGTCTGTGCTTAACGTGAGCTGGGTTCAGAAAACACCTACAGAAGACACCATATCTTAGGGGAGAAACCCCCTCTGGAGCAGACATATCTGCACTTGATAACTTGGCCAAGTTCTCGTCTCACTTTCTGGCTTTCCGGACAGTAAAATGGCCTGCTAGGTACAGAAACAATGTTCTAAAGTTCCTGAGTTGCCATGATAGTCATTATTCCCTTAAGCCCAGGGAATAATTCTCCTTAAGCCCAGGAGAGAGTGGGACAGGTAGACCCCCTAAAATCTGGTGCTTAGTGGTTTTAGGTATCTAGGGTAGGTGGTGATAGTGAAGGGGGTGTCCTTATCTGCCCCAGTCTAATGTCCTCCTCAAGCCACCAAAGAGATGAGCTGGTCAGGTCGGCAGGATCTGGGGGAGGACCACCCATCTCTGTCAGGGGCCTGTGGATCTGAGGGTCCTGGTATTTGCTGGTTAATCTTTCAGAGTTGCCTGAGATGGTCAGATCTCATAAATTGTTGGTCACACCGATCACATCTATATGGTCGACATCTCGTGTGTATCTGCACATGTTGTGCAAGCTCATCAGAACCGAAGAAAGACCAGTCGCCTTCCCACCTGTAGTTGCAGGGCCTTGCATCTGTGTATGCTGGTGATTCACGAGGTGGGAGTGCTTGATATAACTTGGTATAAGCTTTTCCACAGTTTTCACAGTTCTCATACTGGCAGCAGTAAGGCCTTGAAGCTGAGGATTTGCCTCTGTGGGCTCTTTCCTGGGCCTTGGAGCTTGGCTCTGCTTTCTGTAGAGCAGAGAAGGGCTGCTTGGCTGGGAGGGGACATGCCAGGGAGTCTGGCTGACTCATAAAAAGAGTTCTAAGATTCTAGCACCAGCAATGATTGGGACTCAGATGGAGAAATCCCAGCTGGGGATCTCTGGGGGAATTTATGGAGGCCAACATCTGAGCCAGAGAAGGGGCACAGCCTTGGCCTCAGTGGCAGGTGTGGTTGGGGGTCAATAACATCTCAGTGATAAAGAGGCTCTGTTAGAAGGTGCTGCTGAGGCTTCAAAATAAGGCATTGCTGGGGGCCCCATGTGGGAAATAATAGGCATTCTTCCACCAGAAGTTGAGACTGGCAGCCCACTGGGTGACATCCTTAGATGCCCAGTGAAGGTCATGGCTATCCCTGTAATATTGGGGTAGCCTAAGGGTATCACTGGGGCACCTTTGAAAAGCATCATCTCTTGCTGGGAGGGAGATCTCTCTCTGACAGTAAATCATTGGGGAAGGAGCGGGAGTCGCTGGGGTGGTAAGCTCATGCCAGGTCATGCTGACCTGTGGCCCCACTTCATTCACATTCTGCCTTGGTGCCTCAGCAGATACACAGGGACTCCTCAACATCTCTCTTCCCCAAGGAAAGTGTTGAACACCAGGTACACTATGGTTCCAAGAAATGAGCTCTCTACTGTTTCCAGAAGATGAGGCATGTCCAAGATGGACATTAATTTCCTGTCACCCTGGATGAGCAGGTGTGTACCAGCCTCTGGCTCAGCTCCTCAGCTTCCTGATCCATAGCAGCCTGGGATAGGCTACACATCAGCAGGCCAACTTCAGAGCAGATGGGAGACCAGCTACCATGGCATTGTGGGCAGTAGTCCCTGCCTTTAATATTATTATTACTATTTTTTTTTGAGACAGAGCCTCAAGCTGTCACCCTGGATAGAGTGCCGTGGCATCACAGCTCACAGCAACCTCCAACTCCTGGCCTCAAGTGAGCCTCCGCCTCCCAAGTAGCTGGGACTACAGGTGCCCGCCACAACGCCTGGCCATTTTTTGGTTGCAGCCGTCGTTGTTTGGTGGGCCTGGGCTGGATTCGAACCCGCCAGCTCAGGTGTACGTGGCTGGTGCCTTAGCCTGTAGAGCCACAGGCGCTGAGCCTATTTTTCTTATTTTCTTACCTACTGTATTAATGTATATTAAATGTACATATTTTTTGGTTTTCTTTGTAATAACTCAGCATTGAACATTTTGAAAGAAGAACTTAAATATTTTATGAATATATTACAATTGTTTTAAGAGATGAAGATTGTAATAAAACTACAAGTGATTTTTACAGTAAAATTAAAATATTTCTAATATTTTTGTTATAATAATAACTTATTGGCTGGGAGAGGTGGCTTATACCTGTAATCTTGATGCTTTGGGAAGCCAAGATGGGAAGATCATTTGAGGCTAGGCATTCAAGGCCAGCCTGGATAATATGTTGAGACCTAGTTTCTAAAAAAAAAATTTAGCTGGGGGCAGCACCTGTGGCTCAAAGGAGTAGGGCGCTGGCCCCATATGCCAGAGGTGTTGGGTCCAAACCCAGCCCCAGCCAAAAACAGCAAAAAAAAAAAAAAAAAAAAAAAAATAGCTGGGTGTGGTGGCTCACGCCTGTAGTCCCAAGTATTCAGGAGGCTGAGGCAGGAAGATCCCTTGAACCCAGGAGTTTGAGGCAGCTGTGAGCTATAATTAGGCCACTGCACTTGAGCCTGGGTGACAGAGTGAGACCCTATCTCTAAAAGAAATAATAGTAATAATAATAACAATTTATGATATGATTACAATATTTGAACATGATGTGGTATAATTTTATTATCACAGTAAAGATAAGAATAGTGGTTACTTTGTGGGAGTACAGATTAGAAAGTGGCATGAGGAAGCTTTCTGAGGATCTGATCTATTTCTTGATCTGGGTGGTGGTTACATGGGCCACAACCAGGCAAAGAGGTTTTGAGTTGTACACTAAAGCTTTTTGAACTCTACATAAGGTATACTCAATAGAAAACTTCAAAAATTCATGGTTCTTTTTTTTAAAGTAAGAAGGTTTCTGCTTTTATTAAAAATTTATATGACTTAGTATTGTAATAAATAGACAACCATCTTCACAAAAAAATGACAGTACTATGCTAGAGAAGAAAATATTAAATGGGGGGCTGGTTACTTGTAGTAGCAAGACAATTATCAGTATAGAATAAATATTAACAGTATTCTTGAGCCAATGTTGAGATCCAACAAAATGTACCAAGAGATCAAGCAAGATGTAATAAATTATTATCCAGAGAAAAGATGGTGCATTCTCAGATATGACCACCTTTATAAACAAGGTTCATTTTTTTTTTTAAACAAGGTTCATTTTTTAATCTAAGTAGGGCATTAGCTAACTGAAATTTTTCCAAATTAATTTAATAAAAAACTATATAAAAACTATAATTGCTCAAGAATGTGTGTCTACTTTGTTCTTCCTCCCAGCAGAAACAAAATGGGAAAAGTTTTGATTGTTATGATATAGGGATTTTGCTGAAATGAAGGCAATGAAAATAAAGTGTTGGAATAAATATCTAAATTTTGAATTTTATATGTATTTATAACCCAACCAGATGTCACTAGTACATCAACAGCATAAGCAAACATGGGCAAAAATCATCAAATTTAGTCCCCTTGGATGTTATGCCAATTTTAAGTCATATAAAAATCAGAATTTTACAGATATATTTCAATTTTGTCTTTATGAAGGAATATTTGTCAAGGGGAAAGATAGAATGTCTAATTTTACAGTATGTTATTACCACTTACAAGTTTTTCTTTTTCTTTCTTTTTTTTTTTTTTGAGACAGAGTCTCACTCTGGCCCTGGGTAGAGTGCTGTGGCATCATAGCTCACAGTAACCTCAAACTTTTTTTTTTTTGAGACAGAGCCTCAAGCTGTCACCCTAGATAGAGTACTATGGCATCACAGCTCACAGCAGCCTCCAATTCCTGGGCTCAAGCGAGTCTCTTGCCTCTGCCTCCCAAGTAGCTGGGACTGCAGGCGCCCGCTACAATGCCCGGCCATTTTTTGGTTGCAGCCATCATTGTTGTTTGGCGGGTCCAGGCTGGATTCGAACCCGCCAGTTCAGGTGTACGTGGCTGGCACCTTAACCCACTGAGCCACAGGCGCTGAGCCAGTAACCTCAAACTCTTAGGCTTAAATGATGCTCTTGCCTCAGCCTCCCAAGTAGCTAGGACTACAGGACACCCAGCTAGTTTTTCTATTTTTAGTAGAGACTTTTGCTAAGGCTGGTCTGGAATTCCTGAGTTCAAGCAATCCACCTACCTGGGCTTCACAGAACGCTGGATTATGGGCATAAGCCATGGTACCTGGCCTGTACTTTTCAGTAACACACATTTATTGGACATTTCTTTTCTTTCTTTCTTTCTTTTTTTTTTTTTGAGACAGAGTCCTACCTTGTTGCCCTCTGTAGAGTGCAATGGTGTCATAGCTCACAATAACCTCAAACTCTTGGGCTCAAGTGATTCTCTTGCCTTATCTCCTTAGTAGCTGGGACTACAGGCACCTGCCACAGCATCCAGTTGTTTATTTATTTTTAAGCAGGCCCAGGTAGGGTTCCAACCCACCAGCCTCAATGCATGTGACTGGCATCCTAACCACTGAGCTACAGGTGCCCAGCCTGGACGTTTCTTTATTTAACTTCTATATAGCATCTACTATGTCCCAGACTATATTCTAAAGCACTTAATAAATATTAGCTCAGGCTCAGCGCCTGTGGCTCAACGGGCTAAGGCGCCAGCCATGTACACCTGAGCTGGCGGGTTTGAATCCAGCCTGGCCTGCCAAACAACAATGATGGTTGCAACAACAAAAAAAATGGCCGGGCATTGTGGCAGGCGCCTGTAGTCCCAGCTACTTGGGAGGCAGAGGCAGGAGACTCGCGTGAGCCCAGGAATTGGAGGTTGCTGTGAGCGGTGAAGCCACAGCACTCTATCCAGGGTGACAGCTTGAGGCTCTGTCTCAAAAAAAAAATAAAAAATAAATAAATATTAGCTCAACCAGCTCAATATTATTCAATACTACTTCTTCATAAGCAATCCTATGAAGTAAGTACAATTTTCTTTATTTTTTTCCATGAGAAAACAGAGGCATATAGACAACTAAGTAATTTGCCAGAGTAACCAGAGTCCTAACCAAACAATTAAGTTATAGTTTCCATATCAGTGATTTTCAACCGATATGCCATGGCATACTGGTGTGCCGTAAAAAGTTTTAAAGATCATTAATTAAATTATTTTTGAAAGAAGTTCAAAGCACAGTAAATATATATATCTTTACTCTTTTTTTGATCAACATAATTTAAATGTGCTAAAAAGTCTAACTATAGGTTCAAATGTGTCATGAGATAAGAAAGGTTGAAAAACACTGCTCTATATTATTGAATTAAATAAATACAGGAAAGTATATTGAAACATACTCCAATTGGGTACACTGGAGTGGGCTTCTCTAAGGAGAGGGAATAGGGATGAAGGGAATAAATAATTTAAATATCACAACAAAAGAGGAGCCTTGGGCGGCACCTGTGGCTCAGTCAATAAGGTGCCGGCCCCATATACCCAGGGTGGCGGGTTCAAACCCAGCCCCGGCTGAAGTGCAACAAAAAAATAGCCGGGCGTTGTGGCGGGCGCCTGTAGTCCCAGCTACTCAGGAGGCTGAGGTAAGAGAATTGCCGAAGCCCAGGAGTTGACGGTTACTGTGAGCTGTGTGACGCCACGGCACTCTACCGAGGGCGAAAAAGTGAGACTCTGTCTGTACAAAAAAAAAAAAAAAAAAAGAGGAGCCTTGCACTGGCCATCAATAGCAGGAAGGCGTGAACTGAGAGTATGATCAATTCCATGTCTCTAACTGACTTTCAGAACTTACTGACTGCTGAAAGTAGTTGTCTTAGGGAATGGGATTTGGGGAGATTTTCAGTTTCTATGTTTCCATATGTTTGAAATAAAAAAATCAACAGATATTACTTTAGTAATGAAAAACACTGTATACATGTAGATACTATTATTATTTATTAAAGACAAGGTCTTGCTCTGTTGCCCAGACTGGAGTACAGTGGCACTGTAACAGTTCACTGTAACTTTAAACTCCTGACCTCAAGTGACTCTCCCATTCAACCTCTCAAAGTGCTGGGATAACATCATGAGCCACAGTGCCCAGCCAAAGATAGACACTATTTAAGAAACTACTGAACTGAAGAGACGTGGCCACTGTAAATCTGCCAGGCTCTGTGTTTTAGGCTGCCTATATTTTTGTCAATTATGCAGTTTATGAAATTTTGAGCTGGTCCTTTGGGATGTCAATACAGATTTTTAGAAGTCTAAGGAAAAATATACTTAAATTTTTCTTTCATCATCTTTCAAGCAAAAGTTAAGAGCACAGACCCTACAAACAGATGGTATGGGCTCTCTTGTTAGCTTGTTAACTATAGGACCTTGGGAAAGTTACCTGACTGATCTCTGTGTTTGAGTTTTCTTATGTGTAAAATGAGGATAATAATACTATTTATGTCTTAGGGTTATTGTGAAAATTCATTGAGTTAATGCATGCCAAATGATTGGCACATAGAAATTGGTTGCTTAACCTTTGCTAATTATGCCAAAATCTAGGACTTTGAGCCAATACTTTTGAGCAAATCCAAAGCTATTTTTGACCCTCCACCCCTGAATCTGGAGAGAAGTATAAGTTAGCATCCTTAATTTGTATGTAAAATGTAAATCTTGCTTCCTACATGCTAGTCTAAACTCCCTGGATGTCCCTTCAGTCTTATTATGAGCCTCTGCTTCTGGTGCTATTGTAAGCCTCTGCTTACTTTCACTCATGTGCTAAGTTCATGTGTTTCTAGCGCTCATGTGCTAAGTCCAACTGCATTATAATAACAGCAGCAGCGACAGCAATAACAACAATGTTTTCTGTTTGCGTTACAAAAGTTGTACACCTGCAATGAGAAACTTTGGTAAATATAGATTAGCAGAAGGAAAATAATCTTAGCAACCAGATATGCCAATATTAACTTTGCTGTTTATATATTCTTTCAGTCCTTTTTCCATATGTGTATATATAATTTACCAAGATAAACTTATAAATACTGACTTGTAATCAGCCTTTTTTCTTTTTCCTCAGCTTCCCGAGTAGCTGGGACTACAGGCTCCTGCCACGAAGCCCAGCTATTTTCTGTTGCAGTTTGGCTGGAGCTGGGTTTGAACCCGCCACCCTCAGTATATGGGGCTGGCACCCTACCCACTGAGCCACAGGCACTGCCCTGCAATTAGCCTTTTTACTTGAAAGTGTATTGAGAATAGATTTATATGTCATCAAATCATCTTCTTCTTTTTTTTTTTTTTGCAGTTTGGGCTGGGGCCAGACTTGAACCTGCCACCCCTGGTATATGGGGCTGGTGCACTACTCCCTGAGCCATAGGCACCGCCTGTCAAATCTTCTTCCAGTGTACCATTTAATTGGCTGCATAGTATTTCATTATATGGTGCACAATATCACAATATATTTTATCAGTGCCCTGTAATTGGATATTGGGATTATTTCCATTTTTTTTTCCCTATTACAGTTGAGACAGAAAACCAGCCCTTCACATGTCGGAGCCAGTCTAATATTGCCTGCTAGTGATGATATTACTATTAACAACTGATATTTCTATGCGTTGGATTGACAATCACAGCTAGGGCTTTGTGTCTATTACTGAAAATAAATAATTTTATAGGATACAAACATCAGATAAGTCACTCTGTGATTGTGATGGATCAAAACAAAACTGGACCAGGCTCAGCGCCTGTGGTTCAACGGGCTAAGGTGCCAGCCACGTACACCTGAGCTGGTGGGTTCGAATCCAACCCGGGCCACCAAACAACAATGACGGCTGCAACCAAAAAATGGCCGGGTGTTGTGGCGGGTGCCTGTAGTCCCAGCTACTTGGGAGGCAGAGGCAGGAGACTCGCTTGAGCCCAGGAATTGGAGGTTGCTGTGAGCTGTGATGCCACAGC
>CAUYRH010062434.1:0-27906 GCA_963574655.1 Perodicticus potto
CTGTAGTCCCAGCTACTTGGGAGGCAGAGGCAGAGACTCGCTTGAGCCCAGGAATTGGAGGTTGCTGTGAGCTGTGATGCCACGGCCCTCTATCCAGGGTGATGGCTTGAGGCTCTGTCTCAAAAAAAAAAAAAAAAAAAAAGTATTTGCACTTACTGAACTTATTTAGCTTTTACAAAAGTTAACAAAGAAAACACTTTCTCATTTTATAAATAAAAAAGAAGTAAAAGCTCAGAGATTGGTAACTTGCCTAAATTTACACTGCACTTAGCTTATATGCCCTAAACTCAAACAAGACACCAGTTAAAGGTATTGTCTTCACTATAATACACTGTCAAACTAACACAATCCACACATAAATAAGTGCAAAGTGATCTTGTAATCTTGATTTTGAAAATGAAGGGATTGCTATCTTAAACTCAAGCTTGTTTTTCTATTTTCATGTACATGACTGGGATGCTGTCTTATAAATTCTTCCAAGGTCATGTTTGTGAAATAAACATCACATGAGAGCTTTCCTGTCATCTAAAAAAAAAAAAAAAAGAAAAGAAAATGAAAGGATTAATAAAATCATTCCCATTGACAAATGGGTACACCTATTAAAGCAAAAAATGAGTTTCTAAAAAACTATTTTTGTCACTTAGAACTGTTATGCAAATAAATTATTTCCTATAGTAAGAAATACCAAAGAATAAGCATTTTTAGTATTCTCCATCTATCATTTATATCAGCTGAGTTTTCAGGGTCTCATAAGTAAGTCACTCATTTATCTTTCTGAACCCTTGCTTCATTTACAGGGAAAGCAAGTTGAGTAAGACAATCATGAGTAAACTACTCAGATGGGCTCCCTGATGCATTTTATGGAGAAAACATGAAAGGAATAGGATTGGGAAGGCTGGAGAGGAGAAAAACACATAAACTCTTCATACAACTTACTTTGGGAGTTCTCTGTCTTGAAGGGATCCCATCAAGTATAGCAATGGCATCTTTATCTTGTTTTAGCATTGTATAACATTCAGCCATTTTGTATTTTACTTCAATTTCAGATGGAAGACACTAAGAGACAATGAGAACATCTCTTCAAAACGAAATAATTTTCAATAGCATGATCATTCTTCAAAATATTAAACTGAGTTATCTTGTTGACCCACCAGTTCTACACTTAGGTATACAGCCACAAGAAATGGACACATCCATTCACATAAAAAACCACATGTCCACAGCTTTATAATTATTGCTATTATTTTGAGAGAGGGTCTCACTCTGTCCCTCAGGTGGAAGCACAGATGCATGATCATATCTCATTGCAGCCTTGAACTCCTAGGCTCAAGTGATCTGCTGTCTCAGCCTCTCTAATAGCTAGAACTATAGGTGTGCACCACCATGCCTGGCTAATTTTTATTTTTTTCTGTAGTTGTTTTTTTTTTTTTTTTTTGAGACTAGAGTCTCAAGCTGTTGCCCTGGGTAGAAGGCCATGGTGTCATAGCTCATAGCAACCTCCAACTCTTGTGTCCAAGGATCCTCTTGCCTCAGTTTTTCTATTTTTAGTAGAGACAGGGTCTTGCTTTTGCTTAGGCTGGTCTCAAACCTGTGAGCTCAGGCACACACGTTGACCTCCCAGAATGCTAGGATTATAGGCGTGAGTCACTGCGCCTGGCCCCATTATTATTTTTTTAAACAGAGTCTCACTTTGTCACCCTGGGTAGAGTGCCCAGGCATCAATAGCTCACAGCAACCTTAAATTCCTGGGCTCAAACAATCCTCTTGCCTCAGTCTCACAAGTAGCTGGGACTACAGGCGCCTGTCACAACATCCAGCTATTTTTATTTTAATTTTTTTTTTTTTGAGACAGTCTCCCTATGTTGTCTTTGGTAGAGTGCTATGGCTTCACAGCTCACAGCAACCTCAAAGTCTTGGGCTTGCGAGGCACCTGTGGCTCAGTGGGTAGGGCACCGGCCCCATATACCGAGGGTGGCAGGTTCAAACCTGGCCCTGGCTGAACTGCAACCAAAAAATAGTCAGGCGTTGTGGCAGGCGCTTGTAGTCCCAGCTACTCGGGAGGCTGAGGCAAGAGAATCGCCTAAGCCCAGGAGTTAGAGGTTGCTGTGAGTTATGATGCCACAGCACTCTACCAAGGGCGACAAAGTGAAAATCTATCCCTTAAAAAAAAACAAAAATACTGCAGTAAAGGCTGGAACAGTGGCTCACACCTGTTATCCTAGCACTTGGGAAGCAGAGGTGGGAGTATCACTTGATGTCAGTTCAAGACCAACCTGAGCAAGAGACAAGAGCCTTGTAGTCCCAGGTACTTAGGAGTCTGAGGCTGGAGGATGGCTTGTGCCTAGGAGTTTGAGATTGCTGTGAGCTAGGCTGAATAACACAGTACTCTAGCCTGGACAACAAAGCCAGACTCTTGTCTCTTAGTTTTTGAGTCTCCCTGTTAGGATAAATTTCTAGCAATGGGATGTCTGAGTCAAATTGGTGAGGACATTGTGATTTTATCCCTTCATTTATGTGACTAATTATAGAGCAACCAAAATTGTCAGGAATTCATAAATTATTTCCCATAAATTTCTCCAGGTACAATCCTAACAATTAAGTGGAATTTTATTTTAGTTTTTTTGAAACATATTCTCACTTTGTCACTCTGGGTAGACAGTACAGTGCCATCGTATCACAGCTCACAGCAACCTCAAACTCTTGGGCTCAAGCCTCCAGAGTAGCTTGAAATACAGGTGCCCACCACAATACCTGGATTTTTCTTTTTTTTTTTGTAAGATATAATCTCACTATGTCACCCTCAGTAGAGTGCTATGGCATCACAGCTCACAGCAACCTCAAACTCTTGGGCTTAAGCAATTCTCTTGCCTCAACATCCTCAGTAGCTGGGATTACAGGTGCTTGCCACACCCCCTGCAGTTGTCATTGTTGCTTTAGCAGGCCTGGGCTGGGTTTGAACCACCGGCTTTGGTGTATATGGTCAGCATCCTACCCACTGACTATGGGCACTGCCACTACCCAGATATTTTTTAGAGATGGTTTCTTGGTCTTGCTCAGGCTGGTCTCAACTCAATCTATCTGCAGCCTTGACCTCCCAGAGTAGGATTACAGACATGAACCACTGTTCCCAGTCCAATTAAGTGGTATTTTAAAAGCTGTACTTTCTGTTTGTTTTGTTTTTGAGACAGAGTCTAACTTAGTTGCCCTCAGTCGAGTGCTTTGGTGTCACAGCTCACAACAACCTCAAACTCTTGGCCTCAAGTGATACTCTTGCCTCAGCCTTCCAACTAGATGCAACTACAGGCACCTGCCACAACACACAGCTATTTTAGAGATGGGTTCTCAATCTTGCTCAGGTCTCGAACTCCTGATCTCAGGCAATCCAGATCCACCCACCTTGGTCTCCCAGAGTGCTAGGATTATAGGAATGAGCCACCTCACCCACCCAGTTTTGTTTTTAAATTTTTTATTATTTTATTTCTTTTTTGAGACAGAGTCTATGTTCCCTTCGGTAGAGTGCTGTGGCATAACAGTTCACAGCAACCTCCAACTCTTGGGCTTAAGCAATTCTCTTGTCTCAGCCTCCCAAGTAGCTGGGAGTACAGAGGCCCACCACAACGCCTGGCTATTTTTGTTGTTGTAGTTGTTGTTTAGCAGGCCTGGACCGGGTTTGATCCCGCCAGCCCCACTATATGTGGCTGGCACCCTAATCTGAGCTATGAGCGCCAAGTTTTTTTTTTTTTTTTTAAGAGATATGGTCTCAGAAGCACAGGCGGGAGAATCGCTTGATTCCTCCCCCAGGAATTGGAGGTTGCTGTGAGATGTGATGCCACAGCACTCTACCCAGGGCGACAGCTCGAGGCTCTGTCTCAAAAAAAAAAAAAAGAGATGGTCTCATTCCTTCACTCTGGCTGAAATGCTGTGGTAAGATCATAGCTCACTGCAGCCTCAAACTCCTGGGCTCAAGCAGTCACCATGCCTCAGCCTCCCTAGGACTATGGGCACACGATATCATGCCTAGCTATTTTTAAAAAAATTTTTTTTCAAGTTGGGGGTCATGCTGGTGCCCAAAACAGTCTCAAACTCCTAGACTCAAGTGATCATGCTCCCTTAGCCTTCCAAGTCACTGGACTACAGCATGAGCTACCATACAGGGCTTAAAAGTTATACTTGCATTATAATTTTAAACACTTTACATTTTGAGTTATTTGTATAAAAGTTAGGAACAATGCATGACTTTCTTGGAACCAAGATAATTCATGTTTAATTCCATTTTTAGACTCATCCTAAGAGTTAATTTTGCTTTTAGCTTTTATTGCTAAGAAACATTCATTCTTACATCTAAGTGGTTTTTCATCTTTGCTTCTCTAGTCAGCACCCTTTTAAAATTACTTTTTATTTTACCATCATCTATGTCTAATCAGCCGTCTTCTAAATTCTTTCAGTCTCTCTCTCCCTCAAAAACAGAAAAAAATTACAAATCTATCTCCAATTACCTGACTTTGTGGAGTAGATGCAGAATTTCCAGTTGAAGGTCTCACTTTTGAAGTTTTACTTAGGGCTTTCTTCTGCTGTAAAGCCATGGTATACTTACTCACAGCATTCCGATATTCCTTATCATGAAAGAGAGAATCTGCATGATACACCAAAAGCTGGTACTTCTGAGATGGGGAGAATAACTCACTAGAAAACAAAGAAAGTATACCCCCTACCTGGGTTATTTTGAAATGTTAGAAAAGAACATTTTCTTAGTGTCCACATAAGCCTACCAAAAAATTGTGTATTGTTTACAAAAAGTCAATACACTATAAGTGCTAGCCCCTAAAGTAAGAAGCATGAAAATTGAGCTCCATGCCAATGTTCTCAACACTTTGCCTCAAATTATTGTTTTATTAAAATTTGTTTGCTTAATGTAAAAGTAGTGATACCTATAAATCAAATCCAGTAATACAGATATAGAGAAAACATAATAAATTTTTTCCTCCCTGTCTTTAATCCAAGCCCTCTTAATCTAATAGTTTGATATATATCTGTCCATACTCTTTTTTTTTTTGAGACAGAGTCTCACTTTGTTGCCCTCGGTAGTGCTCTAGCATCATAGCTCACAGCAATCTCACATTCTTGGGCTCAAGCAATTTTCAGCCTCCCACGTAGCTGGGACTACAGGCACCCACCACGATGCCCAGTTATTTTTTTTTTTTTAAGAGACAGGGTCTCGCTCGCTCTTGCTCAGGCTCCTCTCAAACCTGTGAGCTCAGGCAATTCACCTGCCTTAGCCTCCTAGAGTGCTAGGATTACAGATGTGAGCCACTGCACCTGGCTGATACTCTTCTTTTCAGGGAGAAGCTGAACAAAAAGAAGTTTAAAGAGACCTAAAAGCTCTTTAAATACTTTAGAAAATACTGAAGAAAATAAGAGCAAAGAACGGGACAGCCAATGGGATAAAAGAAAGAGGATTAGCCCCATTTTAAGAAAGTTTAATTTTACATAAAAAAGTAAACTTTGGTTCGGCGCCTGTGGCTCAACAGGCTAAGGCGCGAGCCACGTACACCTGACCTGGCAGGTTCAAATCCAGCCTGGGCCCGCCAAACAATGACAGCTGCAACCAAAAAATGGCCGGGCGTTGTGGTGGGCGCCTGTAGTCTCAACTACTTGGGAGGCAGAGGCAAGAGACTCGCTTGGGCCCAGGAATTGGAGGTTGCTGTGAACTGTGATGCCACAGCACTCTGTCCAGGGTGACAGCTTGAGGCTCTGTCTCAAAAAAAAAAGTAAACTTTATTAGTACTAGAAGAATTCTCATCTCCTCAACTCTCAGGTGTTTAAGGAATATAAAGGGAATCAGTATGTTTCAAAACTGTTTCTTTAACCTTGAATATTGCTCACAAGCATTATAACTGCCCAGAAGCTGGGCACCATTCTTAATGGGGACTTGTATTTTTAACTCCAATCCCACTCCTTCCCACACTAAGGAGTTCACCCATACTTCTTTGATAGGTAAAAGCTATAGTTGTTTAAATTCTCAACAAATGAAGGTGTATCAAGAATAGGTACACATTGGGACCACACCTACGGTACATCTTGGAAGGGTACAAGCGAAACTTACTAAATGCAGAATATAAAGGTCTTAACACAATAACTAAGAAAATGCCATGAAGGCTATGTTAATCAGTTTGATGAAAATATTTCAGATTGTATATGAAACCAGTACATGATACCCCATGATTGCATTAATGTACACAGTTATGATTTAATAAAAAAAAAAAAAAAAAAGAATAGCCAGGCATGGTGGCTCACGTCTGTAATCCTAGTACTCTGGGAGGTTGGGGTGGGAGGCTCTCCTGAAGTGACAAACTCAAGACCAGCTTCAGCAAGAGTGAGACCTGCCTCTACTAAAAATAGAAAAAATTAGCTGGGTGTGGTAGCACACAACTGTAGGGTCAGCTACTTGGGAGTCTGAGGCAGGATTGCTTGAGGCTAGGAGTTTGGAGGTAGCCTATGATGATGCCATGACACTATCTGGGGCAACAGAGTGAGACTCTGCCTCAAGAAAAAAATATATAGGGCGGCGCCTGTGGCGAAGTCGGTAAGGCGCCAGCCCCATATACCGAGGGTGGTGGGTTCAAACTCTGCCCCAGCCAAACTGCAACAAGGCATTGTGGCAGGCACCTGTAATCCCAGCTACTCGGGAGGCTGAGGCAAGAGAATCGGCTAAGCCCAAGAGCTGGAGGTTGCTGTGAGCTGGTGAGGCCACGGCACTCTACCAAGGGCAGCAAAGTGAGACTCTGTCTCTTAAAAAAGAAAAGAAAAAAATATATAGGTATGTTAGTGGCTGTAGGGGAAGGAGGAATTAAGGAGTAACTAGTAGCAGACACAAGTTTGTTTCAGAGGTAATGAAAACATTCTGCAATTAGATAGGGGTAATGGTTGTATAATCTTGTGAACCATACTAAAACTTACAGAATTGTACTCTTTTTAAAAATTAATTTAAGGCTGGGTGCAGTGGCCCATACCTATAATCCCAGCACTCTGGAAGCAAAGGCAGGTGGACTGCTTGAGCTCAGAGGAGTTCAGCCTGAGAAAGAGCAAGACCCAGTCTCTAACAATAGCCGGGCATTGCAGCTGGTGCTTATAGTCCCAGCTATTCCACAGGCTGAAGCAAGAGAATCACTTGAGCCCAAGAGTTTGAGGTTGCTGTGAGCTATCACACCAAGGAACTCTTCTGAGGGTGATAAAGATTCCGTCTCAAAAAAAAAAAAAAAAGAGGCTCGGAGTCTGTGGCTCAGCGACTAGGGCGCCAGCCACACACACCAGAGCTGGTGGGTTCAAACCCAGCCCAGGCTTGCCAAAACAATAATGACAACTACGACCAAAAAATAGCCAGGCATGTGGTGGGCACCTATAGTCAGCTACTTGGCAAGAGAATCACTTAAGCCCAAGAGTTTGAGGTTGCTGTGACCTGTGAAGCCACGGCACTCTACTAGGGTGACAGTGAGACTCTGTCTCAAAAAAAAAAAAAAAATTTAAGAGACAGGGTCTTGCTATGTTGCCTAGGCTGACCTCAAACTCAAGCAATCCTCAGGCTTCCAAGCAGCCAGGATAATGGGACTACAGGTATGCACCCATCTGAGAATTATATATATATATATTTTTTTTTTTTTTTTTTGACATAGAGTCTCATTTTGTCACCCACACTAGAGTACCCTGGTGTGCTCACAGCAACCTCAAACTCTTGGGCTCAAGTGATTCTCTTGCCTCAGCTTCCCAAGTAGCTGAGACTACAGGTGCCCAACACAACAACCATCTATTTTTAGAGATGGGGGTCTCATTCTTGCTTTGGCTGGTCTTAAACTCCTGAACTCAAAGCACTTTGCCTGCCTCAGGTTCCCAGAGTGCTAGGAAAAGGGTGAATTCAATGGCATGTGAATTTTATCTTTAAACAAAAAAGGATAGGCAGGGCGGTGCCTGTGGCTCAAAGGAGTAGAGTGCCAGCACCATATGCCAGAGGTGGCGGGTTCAGGCCCAGCCCCGGCAAAAAACTTGGGGGAAAAAAAAAAAAAAGGACAGGCAGGCTAAACACTGGATATAAAGTTACAAAGAAAATTCAGGGACTGAAAGGTATAGTCCAGATCACTTTAGATCTCTTCCAACTCTGAAATTCTATGTATTTAGTGAGAAATAAGCACTTGAAGCTTGGATTAAAAAATATTACCACATCCACAGAAAGCATTCAGATATTTATATATTGTAATATATATCTACTTATGCATGCATAAATTACCTCTAGAATGACACACAAAAAATTTACAGTTGTTGCCTCTGGAGAAGGGAAATGGTGGGGGTGTGGTTCAAGACTCAGGGACAGATGCTGGCCTGCACACCCCTTCTCTACTGTTTTAACTTTTTAAAACAGTGTATGTTGCTTATTCAACAAGAAATTTTAAAAATATAAATCACAAAGGTCAGGCAGAGCTTGTGGCTCATCAAGTAGGGCGCCAGCCCCATATACCAAAGGTGGTCGGTTCAAACCCGGCCTCAGCCAAACTCCAAAACAGAACAATAGTCGGTCATTGTGGTGGGCGCCTGTAGCCCCAGCTACTCGGGAGGCTGAGGCAAGAGAATCACCTAGGCCCAGGAGTTGGAGGTTGCTGTGAGCTGTGTGACGCACTCTACTGAGGGCGATAAAGTGAGACTCTGTCTCTACAAAAAAAAAAAGAAAAGTCACAAAGGTCAGAACTCAAAACACCTCCTGAAGCTAAGAAAATGCCAGTCTAATCTACTATGAAAAAAGCATGGACTAACTAAATTTAGTCTAGCCAGAGGCTTAAACTGCTTCAAACTATCCTGTAACATCTTTGACAACCAAGAGTAATGACTAACTGGTACATAAATCTCCAAAGGTGGAAACTGTATGCTTTGACAAAGTATTCAGAACCAAGTGAAAGGCTCCAGAATAAACACACAGAAAGCTGACAGAGACCAGAACTCCTCACTAGCAACACTAAGTGGATGGTAGCAAAATGATCTGGCTCACTAATAAGGTCCAAAGCACACAAATGGAAATGAAACACAGAGCAGAAGTGCACTGCAGGCAATTAAGGGGCCTTTCCTTTCTTACCTAGGCCGGCTTCTAGAGCAGGCCAAATGCTAATGGGTCCACACACAGGAGACCATTCCATTATGCCTGGTGGTAGCAAACAGTGGTGGCTCAGAATGAAGACCCTGGAGCCAGAAAGGATCAAGGTCCTTTTTTTTTTTTGTAGAGACAGAGTCTCACTTTATCACCCTCAGTAGAGTGCTGTGGTGTCACACAGCTCACAGCAACCTCCAACTCCTGGGCTTAGGTGATTCTCTTGCCTCAGCCTCCCGAGTAGCTGGGCCAGGCGCCGGCCACAACGCCCACCTATTTTTCTGTTTTGCAGTTCGGCGAGGCCGGGTTTGAACCCACCACCTTCGGTATACAGAACTGGCGCCCTACTCGATGAGCCACAGGCGCCGCCCTCAAGGTCCATTCTGGATCATGCTCCTCCATTTATAAAGGTATGAACTTTTTTTAATTTATTTATATATATATATATTTTTTTTTTTTTTTAATTTATTTTTGAGACAGAGCCTCAAGCTGTCACCCTGGAGAGAGTGCCGTGGCATCACAGCAACCTCCAATTCCTGGGTTCAAGCGAGTCTCCCGCCTCCGCCTCCCAAGTAGCTGGGACTACAGGCGCCCGCCACAACGCCCGGCCATTTTTTGGTTGCAGCCGTCATTGTTGTTTGGCGGGCCCGGGTCGGATTCGAACCCGCCAGCTCAGGTGTGCGTGGCTGGCGCCTTAGCCCGTTGAGCCACAGGCACCGAGTCTATAAAGGTATGAATTTTGACAAGATATTTTTACCTCCTTAAGGTTGTTACTCACTTTCTAGGCACATTCAATAAGCACATGCATGCTGATTTCAAAAGATGGTAAAGAGTAATGCAAAAAACAAAGCAGAGAAATGGGTCAGAAGTGACAGTATCAGATTAATTCTGGTGGTCAGAGAAGGGTTCTCCAGGAAAAATACATGAGTGAAATATGAATGAAGAGGTAGCTCTGAGATGAAGACCCCACGCAGGAACAGCAAGTGCAAAGGCCCAGAGCTGAGAACAAACTTGGTGAGTTCAAAGAACAGAAAAAGCCAGGCAGGCTGGGGTATGGGATTTAGAGAAAAGAGTGTGATGGCATGGCAAGGATTTTAAGTACAATGAAGAATTTAAAGAAGGGAAGGAATGTGCATTAAAGGCTGGAGTTAGCCCTATTCTCCATCTTTTTGTAAGATTCAATAATCAACTCTGGAAACAAGAAAGGCGCCATTCCCACCCATCCAGGGAGTCTCCCGTTTTCAAGGCTTTGTCGAGAGGGAGGAAGCGGACCCTCCTGATACACTTAAGAAGAAAAAGTCTCAAATATGGGGCGAAAGTATAAAAACCAGGGGACTGGGTCTGAGCTGCAGTTAGCGAGAAAACATTTTTCAGGAAAGAGCTAAGAGTGGAGGATTCAGCCCAGCGATGTGACAAGCGCCTCAGGAAACCAGCCAGGGCAGTCCTCAGAGCGTCCGCCTTCCACTTCTCGAAGCCGCCCCTCACAACGCCGGCACCCAGGGAACTCAACTTGCGCTCCGAAGTCACTCCGCTCGGCAAGGCCCTGGCCAACCCCGGAGCCTCGCTGGGGCCAGGGGCCGCTCCTTCCCGCCTGTTCCCACACGCCCCCCAACTCCCAATCCGCCGCTATCTCCTCAGTCCCAGGCCGCTCCCCGCCTCAACTCACGGGTTGTTATTACTCATTGTAAGTAAGAGGCTGCTGAGGAGCCGCACGTTGGAGTGCAGCCCCGCGGCCGCCATGTCCCGCACGTGGTCTATCACATTCATCCCTCCCGACAAGGCCGCAGGAAGCTGCAGCAGCAGCAAGAGCAACTCGAAAAAACCCACAGGCTCCTTAGGAAAGACTCCAAAATGGCGGCATCGCCGAGGTCCATCGGGTCCACACTCGGCACCGCCCCTAAAAAGAGGCAGCTACCGAAATGCCTGAATAAAAAGAAACGTCAGTTTCCTACTTTCCCCTTAGCCTCGGGTGGAATGATTTGTTGTTTTTAACGCAAAATTATATCATCAGCTTAAACGGCAAACTTTACTGAGGGTTTACAATGGGACAAAAGGCATCTCAATAAGACTACCTGTTTAATTGGGATAAGGCTCAGAGACATTTTTGTGCCTTTCAGAAATTAGTAAACGTGTTTGAGCATCCATCATAAAGAAAATAAATATAGTAGGGTCATGAAAATCTCCCCATCTTCTGAAATATTCTAATCAGGCGCCAGAATCAGACCTAATTGCTTCTGCAGTTGGTCATGCGCACCAGGCAGGAGGAGCCACGCCTCCTCCTCAGGTGTTGCGTGTCCCCGACAGAGTTAGGCGTTCTTGCTGCATGGGGTACGTTTTGTCCTGTGTAACAACCCACTTGATCAATGTATATAAAAACTAGGTCCAGGCTCGGCGCCCGTAGCTCAGTGAGTAGAGCGCCGACCACATACACCAAGGCTGGAGGGTTCGAGCCCTGCCCGGACCTGCTAAACAACAATGACAACTGCAACCAAAAAGTCCCCGGGTATTGTGGCGGGCGCCTGTAGTCCCAGCTACTTGGGAGGTTGAGGCAAGAGAATCGCTTAAGCCCAAGAGTTGGAGGTTGCTGTGAGCTATGACGCCACAGTACTCTACCCAGGGCGACAGCTTGAGACTCTGTTTTAAAAAAAAAAGAAAGAAAGAAAACTAGGTCCAGGAAGGAGCTGATACCCATATAACCAGCACTTGTCTGGCACAATTAACATCTTTCTTTTTTCTTTTCTTTTTTGAAACAGAGTCTCGTTTTTGTTGCCCTTAGTACATTGCCGTGGTGTCACAGCTTACAGTAACCTCCAACTCCTGGGCTTAAACTATTTTCTTGCCTCGGCCTCCCAAGTAGCTGGGGCTACAGGTGCCTGCCACAACGCCCGGCTATTTTTTAGAGACGGCGGTCTCGTTCTGGTTGGGTCTGGTCTAGAGTCCGTGAGCTCTTGGCCTCCCAGAGTACTGGGATTACAGGCGTGCGCCACCGCACCTGGTCACAATCTTACAAAAGTTTTACCCAACTTACTGGATGCTCACAAACCAACCCATAAAGTTTGAAGGTTTTGTTTTGTTTTGAGACCAAGTCTCATTATGTCACCCTCGGTAGAGTGTGTCACAGCTCACAGCCACCTCAAACTCCTGGGCTTAAGGGATTCTCTTGCCTCAGCCTCCCAGGGAGCCGGGACAACAGGAGCCCACCACAATGCCCGGCTACTTTTTCTTGCAGTTGTTGTTTAGCTGGCCTAGTCCGGGTTTGAACCCGCCAACCTCGGTGCTATGTGGCTGGCGCTGTAACCACTGTTCTATGGGCGCCGAGCCAAAGTTGAAGTTTTTGCCATTCCCTTTTCACAGGGTAAGAAACAGACCTTGTCTAAAATTTTGTGCTCTGGTTGTTGAATGATTGGCTTGGAATCAGACGTTCTGACTTTAAATCCCTTGAATACATAGTAATTAAATATTTTGGATCGCAAACTCAAACGTATACAAGAACCAGTACATGAATGAGTGAGGCAGTTTGTGTTTCAATTAAACAAATTTGGAATATTCTCCACTCACCCAAATTGTGGCCTGTTTCTCCTTTCTTGATGGAGACAGTCGTCTTGGTCGATATTTTGTCTTCATTGGTTGTTACAGGAACACATGCAAAGAAATACACGTATATCTAGTCTGAAAAAAATCACAGTGTAAGCATCTTTCTAAATGACAATTGATATTAGCACTCAGCACATTAGGAGCAACAGGGAAGTGGGAATTGTGGCAAACTCTATCTCTCCACTCTGAGTACTGGAAAAGAAAAAAAAAATTTTTTTTTTTGCAGTTTTTGGCCAGGGCTGAGTTTGAACCCACCTCCCGCATATGGGTCCAGCGCCCTACTCCTTTGAGCTACAAGTACCGCCCAAGAAAAAATTTTTTAAAAAATTGTGGCAAACTGCAATGTGCCCATGTAAATAGGCAGCTGCAACTTTATTTCAATAAGTTAGTCCCAGGTGGGAATTTTTTATATAATTTGACCTTTCTTTTTGTCTTTTCTTTCTTTCTTTTTGAAACAGAGTCTTATTTTGTTGGCCCAGGCTAGAGTGCCATGGCTTATAGCTCATAGCAACCTCAAACTCTTGGGGCTCAATCCATCTTCTTGCCTCCATCTCCCAAGTAACTGGGACTACAGACATGCACCACTATGTCTGGCTAATTTTTTCCATTTTTTGTTTTTAAATCTCAAACATATTAACATTTATTCATATCCATTGTCATAAATGTATCGTTATGGGCCATTCAAAGGCAATTATTTCCATACTCCTCAGGCTCCTGGAAATTTTAAGTGATCCAATCAACTCTTGCGAATATCAAATTTTCAAAATCCTCACCAAGGACATCCTTTGGTAGGCTCGAGATCCCACGTGTAAACAAAAGCATTAATGTTACTTATGCAGCCCCTACACCAAAGATATCAAAATTTAAGGGCAGGAAAAGGCTGCAAAGCATTTAATTTACGCCTTTTTTGACACCACATCCACTAGTTTCCAAAGTGAATCCATTTTTTTTTTAAAGCTTTTTTTTTTTTTTTTTTTGTCAAATTCTCACTTTGTCACCCTTGGTAGAGCGCTGTGGCATCATAGCTCACAGCAACCTCCAACTCCTGGGCTTAGGCGATTCTCTTGCCTCAGCCTCCTGAGCAGCTGGGACTACAGACACCCGCCACAATGCCCAGCTATATTTTTGTTGCAGTTTGGCCAGGGCTGGGTTTGAACCCGCCACCCTTGGTATATGGGGCCAGCACCCTACTCACTGAGCCAAGAGGCGCTGCCCAATTTTTTCCATTTTTTAAAAAGTCTATATGGGGTCTTGCTCTTGCTCAGGCTGGTGGTCTCAAACTCCTGAGCTCAGGCAATCCACTCTCCTCAGCCTCCCACAATGCTAGGATTACAGGCATGAGCCACTATACCCAGCCTCATTTGACTTTTCAAGAGAAGTCATGTCATAAATCTGGATTTTATTATTTTTTTTTTGCAGTTTTTTTTTTTTTTTTTTTTTTTGCTAGAGCTGGGTTTGTAACCGCCACCTCCAGCATATGGGGCCGGCGCCCTACTCCTTTGAGCCATAAGTGCCACCCATAAATCTGGATTTTAAATTTGAAGTATCCCAATTTTTAAATATCACCTGATATGAAGACAATAACAAAGAACAGAATAACAAAAACATGAAACATTTATACATAAACAAGAGGACTGATAAATTGTGCTATATTCATGCAAGGGAATGATTTTAAGCTATGCAGCCCTTAAAAGGTAAGTTAACTCCCATACATGTATTAACATTAATGAATATGCCTTTCATTTTGATAAAAAAATTTTAAAAATTTATTATTAACTATTATTTATTTTATTGTTATTTTAATTTAATTTACAAATTTATAATTTACCTTATTATATTTATAATTTAATTTATTATCATTAATTAGCTATTATTATTGTATTGTTATATTATTATTTTATTATTAACTATTATTATAATTTTTATTTATTCATTATTAACATGAATAAATGTAAAGACATTGAGTCAGTAAAACAAATCACCCTATGATACCATTTAAACAAAGTTTGAAAACATGGCTCGGCACCTGTGGCTCAATGGGCTAAGGCACCAGCCACGTACACCTGAGCTGGCGGGTTCAAATCCAGCCCGGGCCTGCCAAAAAAACAAAGTTTGAAAACATATAAGAAATACTACATAGGGCGGTGCCCTTGGCTCAGTGAGTAGGGCACTGGCCCCATATACCGAGGTTGGTGGGTTCAAACCCAGCCCCGGTCAAACTGCAACAACAACAACAACAAAATAACCGGGCATTGTGGCGAGCGCCTGTAGTCCCAGCTACTCGGGAGGCTGAGGCAAGAGAATCACCTAAGCCCAAGAGCTGGAGGTTGCTGTGAGCTGTGACGCCACGGCACTCTACCCAGGATGACAAAGTGAGACTCTGTCTCTAAAAAAAAAAACAAAAAACCAAAAATACTACATATAGTTTAAGTATATATACATATTCAGAAAAATATTAAAAATTTCAGAGGTACAACTTGAGCTTTACCTACCAAATGAAACCAATGTAACCTAATCATATGTACACTTATATTAATCTGAAATTTTTTTTAAATGACAATAAAATCTATCAATATCTAGCCAGATTGAAAAAAAATTCAGAGGTGATAAACACCGAAATTAGATCAGGAATTACTAGGATAGAAGCATAGGGAATAAGGTGAGGAAGGGATGGACAGGAACTTTAACTGTGAGAAAATATTAAGAGCTAATAAAATTAAATGGTTAAAATGCATGTATTCTTTTTTTTTTTTGAGACAGAGCCTCAAGCTGTCGCCCTGTCATCCTGGGTAGAGTGCTATGGCATCACAGTTCACAGCAACCTCCAACTCCTGGGCTCAAGTGATTCTCCTACCTCCACCTCGCAAGTAGCTGTCTGCCTTTTTTATTTTTGAGATGGGATCTCATGATGTTGCCCAGGCTGGTCTCAAAATCCTGGGCTCAAGAGATCCTCCCACTTCAGCCTCTCAAATAGCCTATGATTTGTAGGGCACACACCACTGTGCCAGGCTCACTCTGCTTTTTATTGTCACTATATGCAGATAATTCCAAATAATGTTGGTGATAAAGTACTCCTTCTCCCAAAAAATCTGTTTTTTTAATCTGAGTTTCAACATTTGCTGTGGTCATTATTGAGTTTTAATAATATATATGTAAGTTTCAAATTAGGACATTGTTATAAACTTATCCATTAGCAAACACTGTATGGCAGTTAGAGAACTCACAGTTAAACAAGATCCACCACCACCACCATTCCCTCACCCCCTCACACCTACAGGTTTATGTACATGTTGGTTTGTTTCTTTTTTTTTTTTTTTGTAGAGACAGAGTCTCACTTTTTCGCCATCAGTAGAGTGCCATGGTGTCACATAGCTCACAGCAACCTCCAACTCCTGGGCTTAGGCAATTCTCTTGCCTCAGCCTCCCAAGTAGCTGAGACTACAGGCGCCCGCCACAATGGTTTGTTTCTTAATAGCCAGTTAATTTTTCAGTTACATGTCTTTATCAGCTTAGAATTTAGTTTCCTTCTGGAGCCAATTTCTGTTGCCAACCCTGTTATCACACATCCTTACTTTTAAACAGAAGATTTGAAATAAACAAGGATGGCACAGTGATTGAAAAGAGGAAGAAACAGAATTTGACTCACTTCAATTCTGTCATTTTTTGTGACCCCTTGGAATTTTCGTGTTTTAAAATCTCTGGAATTTATTGTGAAATAGGAATTTTATGAATCTCTACCAAATGTATCTCTTATAACCAGGTGCTGTGGCTCACACCTGTAATCCTAGCACTCTGGGAGGCCAAGGCAGGTGGATTGCTTGAACTCAGGAGTTTGAGACCAGCCTAAGTAAGAGTGAGACACCAACTCTTATAAAGGAGAAAATTTAGCTGAGCATTGGGGGGGCACCTGTAGTCCCAATTCAGGAGGCTGAGGCAAAAGGACACCCAAGCCTCGGTTTGAGGTTGCTTGAGCTGTGACACCATTCTACTCTACCCAAGGTGACAAAGTGAGATTCTGATTTTTTAAAAAAGTATCCCTTATGGCTTGGCGCCTGTGGCTCAATGGGCTAAGGCGCCAGCCACGTACACCTGAGTTGGCGGGTTCGAATCCACCCTGGGCCCACCAAACAACAATGACGGCTGCAACCAAAAAATGGCCGGGCATTGTGGCAGGCGCCTGTAGTCCCAGCTACTTGGGAGGAAGAGGCAGGAGACTCGCTTGAGCCCAGGAATTGGAGGTTGCTGTGAGCTGTGATGCCACCACACTCTATCCAGGGTGACAGCTTGAGGCTCTGTCTCAAAAAAAAAAAAAAAGTATCCCTTATGTTTAAGACTTTTCATAACTATTTGCATATTTGCTCCTATAAAATTAAAATAAATAGTTTTTTGCTCAGCTATGAGCTTGTGCTTGCTCAATTGACAAATCCAATTATATTGCCTGTCGAACATGAAAATTCAAAGACAATCAGCTTTGACAAAGTCTGACAACATATCAGAAGCTAAAGAGCAGAGCCAGGTGTAGTGGCTGTAATCTCAGAGAATCACCTGAGCCCAAGAGTTTGAGGCTGGGGTGGGGGTGGGGGCCAGGGCATGGATTGCTTGAGCACAGGAGTTCCAGATCAGCCTGAGCAAGAGTGAGATTTCACCGCTACTGAAAATAGAAAACTAGTCGGGCGTTATGGTGGAGCCATGGTGGGTACCTGTAGTCCCAGTTACTTGGGAAGCTGAGGCAAGAGAATCACCTGAGCCCAAGAGTTTGAGGTTGCTGTGAACTATGATTCTAGGGCATCCTATCCACGATGACAAAGTGAGACTGTGTCTCAAAAAAAAAATTATAATAAAAAATAAAAATGGCCCAGCATTGTGGTGGGTGCCTGTAGTCCCTGCTACTTGGGAGGCTGAAGCAAGAGGATCTCTTGAGCCCAAGAGTTTGAGGTGGCTGTGAGCTGTGATGGTGGGGCACTCTATGGAGGGCACAGAGCAAGACTCTGTCTCAAAAAATAAATAAATAGGCTCGGCGCCTGTGGCTCAACGGGCTAAGCTGAGCTGGTGGGTTCGAATCCAGCCTGGGTCCGCCAAACAACAATGACAACTGCAACCAAAAAATGGCCGGGCATTGTGGCGGATGCCTGTAGTCCCAGCTACTTGGGAGGCGTAGGCAGGAGACTCGCTTGAGCCCAGGAATTGGAGGTTGCTGTGAGCTGTGATGCCACAGCACTCTATCCAGGGTGACAGCTTGAGGCTCTGTCTCAAAAAAATAAATAAATAAATAAATAAATATTCAATAAGGCTTGAATAAAGCATGCATCAATGACCTCATCAATTAAGGCTCATTTAATTAAAACGTTTAAGATATATATAAAAATGATTTATAAATCATGAAACACTAAATGAATGTAATAAATATTTATTATGAGATATTCGTCATTAATTGGACTTTTCTCCTCCTCTTCCTCCCATTCCATTTTCTTCACTGTATATCCATTCAACATGTCTAGTGCTCACTTTGGCAGCATATATACTAAAATTGGAACAATATAGAAAAGATTAGTATGGCCTCTGTGCAAGGATGACATGAAAATTTGTGAAGTAGTCCATAAAAAAGAAAAAATAGCAAAGCAAACAAAATGTAAATATCCATTCCAAAATGTCAAGGTTGAGAAGCCTTATTATAAATGCAGTAAGGAAGTGGGTGGTAACTGATGGAAAAAAGTAGAGGATTTTTTTTCAGATGGGAAAATAGCATGTTTTTATGCTAATGAAGGAGACTATATACTATGTGTGTGTATATATGTATATGTATACATATATATATATATATCTCCTAGATTGTAGGAGAAAAGTTGATAATTTCTGTAAAGAGATAGTGCTCAAATATACCATGGAACTGATAAACCCACACAAAAAATATTTATAGAGAATAAACAGACAGGCAAAGGAGGATCTACCTCCTCTGGAATTTTTTTTTGGGGGGGACAGAGTCTCACAATGTCACCCTCAGTAGAGGGCTGTGGCATCACAGCTCACAGCAACCTCAAACTCTTGGGTTTAAGAGATTCTCTTGCCTCAGCCTCACGAATAGCTGGGACTACAGGCGCCCGCCACAATGCCCAGCTATTTTTTGTTGCAGTTGTCATTGTTGTTTAGCTGGTCCAGGGTGGGTTCAAACCCACCAGCCTCAGTATATGTGGCTGACAGTGTAACCACTGTGTTACGGGCGCTGAGCCATTCTCTGAAATTTTTTTAATATTCATCTTCAAATAATTCAAGATGAATTATTACTTCATTTTGAAAATTAACAAAAAAGAGGATAGGTTTCATGGTTAAGTCTCATTAACCTGATGTAAGTCAGATCCTACTAATTTTAATAAAATTCGAAGTGCATATATGGCATTAAACTAACTTGGGACACACAGGAGAGATATATCCAAGGGAACAAGACCTCCTCTTCCTCACAGAATCATCTCCTAAAATGATAATTTTGGAACTGGAAGGCAATTTAGAAGTTGTTTCATTTTGATTCTTCATTTTATATGAAGAAACTGAGGTCCTAGGATGGTAATTGTCCATGAAACTTTAGATAAGCCACGTAACAGGTACAGAATGATGTGGACATTGAGGGGTGTTGAATCAAACTTGGTGGAGGAACAATTTACTTTTGTAAATGTTTTGCTGCACTTAGGTTTATCTCTAAATGTCCAGCAGCCTCCCAAGAATGAAAATCTTTCCCAGCTGCATTAGACATTTTTCTTAGATCTGTCTTTTGTACAAGGGGAAAAACACAACACTTGTAAATTGCTCTAAGGGAAACATTACTTAACATCCCGTTAAGTGTCTGCTGGCAGTGATAGTATTCCTTTCAGTGAAAAGGTAACTTTAGGACAAAATTTGCCTGAACAACTGAAGGGAATAAATATTACCATCTTCCTGACCAATTTCCCCTGCTTTCAGTAAAGGGGGATGTCTGGTAAGGCATCGTATTCTGGGGTTCTAAGATGTCCAGGTTGGCATTTTATTTCTGACATAAACAAGCAAGCATTTCAGACTCAAATGCAAAGTCAGGAGAGTTTGCCTCAATCAGAGTTCAACTCCCATAAAGTTTTCTAAAGCTTTAACAACTCTCTCCAAGAAACTCCTGTGATTCCCATTGCTTTACTAACCATAACTAATGTCTTCTTTCTCTGGCTGATTCTTTCTTTGCTGATTCCTTCCCTCTTCCTAATTCCACAAGAACCTCCTGACTCTCCAGGGTTTATTTCTACTTGTTTTCTTTTGAGACAGAGTCTCACTTTGTCGCCCTAGGTAGAGTGCTGTGGTGTCACATCTCATAGCAACCTCAAACTCTTGGGCTCAAGTGATTCTCTTGCCTCAGCCTCCCAAGTAGCTGGGACTACAGGTGCCTGCCACAATGCCCAGCTATTTTTAGAGATAATGTCTTGCTGTAGCTCAGGCCGGTCTCAAACCTGTGAGTTCAGGCAATCCACCCGCCTCGGCTTAGGAGTGCTGGGATTACCGGTGTGAGGCACCACACCCGGCCTATTTCTACTTTAGATCCTTCATGTGTATTTCTATTCACCTAGGCCATCAGCTGCCCCCTTTAGCGCTCAGCACTAAGCTCATCTCTCATTCCCTTTCCAAAGGACTCAAGCCAAACTACCTATTCTAGGAGTTTGCCCAGGACAATCTCGGTTTATGACTGCTGTCCCAGCAGAATTAATCACCATATGCTCTTTCATGCTTTAGAGTTTGAGGAACAAACCTCATGGTCATCCAAACATATTTCCATCAGAGGCACTGCTATTTTCCAAGTCACCTGGAATCAAAATCTCAACCTAACTTTCAGCTGCTAAACCCAATGCAGTCGAATCTCCTCTTAGAACGTCTCTCAAATCTCCCTGTATTTTTACATTCTTAGTAACATTCACCAAACCTTTACATATCTGGATCACTAAAATAGCTTTTACTCCCTGACAACTCTGCCTCCTGTCCCTCTACCCTCCAAACCATCAAGTGCATAATAATTCGATATCGTAAAAATCTTGATTTTATCCTATCGCCCCTTTGCTTGAAAGTCTATTTATTTATTTAGTTTAGTTTTCTCAACTGTAAAGTGATCTGCTTGAAAACTTTGGGCTGTGCATGATGGCTCACACCTGTAATCTGAGCAATTTTGTAGGCTGGGGTGGGAAGATAGCTTGAGGTCAGGAGTTTAAGACCAAACTCAGAGAGACCCTCATTTGTGGACTCAACTCACTGGGAGGTTGAGACAGGAGTATCCCTTCAGCCTAGGTATTTGAAGTTGCAGTGAGCTATGATGACACCACTGCACTCTAGCTGGGACAACAGAGAAAGACCATATCAGTAATGTACTGAGCCCTGGCACATGCATGGTAAGCAATGAATGAATGTGAACTATAAAACATTTAAATGTAATAATGAGCACTTACTGGTAAGTGATATTAATATTTACCATGTAAGAAACCATCTGTCTTGGCCGTCGAAAAGCTTAATTCATTATATATATTTATTTATTTATTTTGCAGTTTTTGGCCGGGGCTGGGTTTGAACCCACCACCTCTGGTATATAGGGCTGGCACCCTACTCCTTTGAGCCACAGGCGCCACCCAATTCAACATGTTTTTGAGTGCCTACTGTATGCACTTCACTGTTCCAAGTGTTGGAGCTACAGGGATGATAGGTATGGCCCATGACTATGTAAAAACTTAAACAGCAATACAAAACAGCAAGTTCGTGATTCAGGGAGCGAACTTAAGAATATTAGAGATGAAATAGCACTTTTGATTTTTTCAAAGTACTGTGAAAGCAGAAACTCAAACAGATACTCATATAACTATGTTCACTGCAGTATTATTCGCTATGGCCAAAAGGTAGAAATAACCCCAGTGTCAGTGAACTGATGAATGATAAGCAAAATGTTATCTGTCTATACAATGGAATATTATTCAGCCATAAAATAGAATAAAGTTAAGTTCTGAAACATGCCACAATTATGGTTGAACCTCTTTTATTGTTACATGAAAGAAGGACAAATAGTGTAGGATTCCACTTATGTGATGTATCTAGAATAGGTAAATATGTGGAGACAGAAAGTAGATTAGAATTTATAGGGACTGGATGGAGGGAGAATGGGGAATTACTTAAAGGGTATAGTTTCTGTTTGGAATGATGAAAAAGTTTTAAAAATAGATAATGGTGATCATCACACAACATTATGAATGTAATTAATACCACTGAATTATACACTTCTGGTTAAGAGGGCAAATTTTATGTTAAATATAGTTAGTAACATAATTTGCTAAAAACCATTGAACAGGGCGGCACCGTGGCTCAATGAGTAGGGCCACAGCCCCATATACCGGAGGCGCTGGGTTCAAACCCAGCCCCAGCCAAAAACTGCAAAAATAAAAAAATAAAAAAAAAATTGAACATTTTATTTATTTTTTTTCTTTTTATTTATTTATTTTTTTTTATTTTTTATTTATTTATTTTTTTTATTGTTGGGGATTCATTGAGGGTACAAGAAACCATGTTACACTAGTTGCATTTGTTGGGTAAAGTCCCTCTTAACATTGAACATTTTAGATGGGTAAACTATATCTTAATAAAACTGCTAAAAAAATTGTGAGGCTCAGCACCCATAGCTCAGTAAGTAGGGCGCTGGCCACACACACCGAGGCAGGCGGGTTCGAGCCTGGACCTGGTCTGCTAAGCAACAATGACAACTGCAACCAACAAATAGCCGGGCATTGTGGCGGGCACCTGTAGTCCCACCTACTTGGGAGGCTGAGGCAAGAGAATCGCTTAAGCCCAAGAGTTTGAGGTTGCTGTGAGCTGTGACACCATGGCACTCTACTGAGGGCAACATAATAAGACTCTGTCTCAGAAAAAAAAAATGTGAGAGTCAAATGTAGAAACTGTGGAATGGCTTAGAAAGAACAAAAATGACAATTGCTCAAGCAAATGGTTCTCAGAGTGGTGGAGAAAAGCAGAATCATGCCCCAGTATGGAGAATCGGTGATGTGCTTTGTCCTGCTCAAAGAATAAAGTTGACTAGCACTCTGGGAGGCCGAGGCGGGTGGATTGCTTGAGCTCACATGTTCGAGACCAACCTGAGCCAGAGCAAGACCTCGTCTCTAAAAACAACCAGATGTTGTGGTGGGCACCTGTAGTCCTCACTACTTGGGAGGGTGAGGCAAGAGAATCACTTGAGGCTAGGCACCCATGTCACAGTGTTTACGGCCACATACACTGGTGGGTTTGAACTCGTCCGGGTTGGGTGGGTGGGTTTGAACTCGTCCGGGCCAGCTAAATGACAATGACAACTACAACAAAAAAATAGCTGGGCGTTGTGACGGTCACCTGTAGTCCCAGCTACTTGGGAGGATGAGGTGGGAGAATCGCCCAAGAGTTTGAGATTGCTGTGAGCTGTGACGCCATGGCACTCTTACTGAGGGAGACATAGTGAGACTGTCTCAAAAAAAAAAAAGAGAGAGAATGGCTTGAACCCAAGAGTTCGAGGTTGCTGTGAGCCATGACACCACGGCACTCTACAAAGGGTGACAAAGTGAGACTCTGTCTCAAAAAAAAAAAAAAAAAAAAGAAGAAGAAGAAAACTGAAAGTTCTATCTCCACCCTGGCTTTCAAATCTATGGGGCATTTCTTCCTACTAATGCAGCTTTTCCTTCATCCTGTATTTTTCCTTAAGGTTTCCATCCTGCCAGGCTTGATTATGTCATTTGCCTACCCTTTACGGATCTAGCCTGCCCAATTTGGCTCACTTGTTCAGAGCTCAGTTAGTCTGAGTGCCATCTTTGCTAAATCTTCTCCAAACATCAGCAATAATTGCCTGCCTTTCCCTAGGCTTCTATAGCACTGGGCAGTTGTGTTAACCTTGCAATGTTTCTCCACGTCTATTTTGTTATACACATTTCCCACCTTAAGATTCTGGAAAGCAGAGACCACATTTATATTTCTGGTACATCCTTTCAATAGCCAGCATGGTACAACAAAGAGAGCAATCCATCAATCTTGTTGCATGAATATATCACTGAAAACCTGAATGTTACAAAGTGACCATATTTTGACTGAAAGGACAGCTCTGGATTCAACATACTTAGGTTTAATTGCCAACTCTGCCAACTTCAAGGGTGTGTGAGTTTGGACAGTTATTTATTTTTAGTTGCCTCAGCTTCTTCATCTGGAAAAGGGGATGGCCTTGAGTTTACCATATAAGGTTTCTGCAAGGGTTAAATAGGATTTAAAAATGTAAATTGCTTAGCACACTACAAGATCACCTGTAGTGAGTGGAGGTACAGAGTTAAAGCAAAGTGGAAAATCATGAAGGATGATTTATCTCAACATCAACACAGAGCAGATGTGACTCTAAAATTACACTCTTCTAATGGCACAGTCTTCCAAACATCTATAAACAAAAATGAAAGGGAAGCAAACCAAATGGCTTTGGTGTAACAGTATCACATCTCTTTCTGGACACCAAACTTTTTATTAAGGGCTTCATTATTCATAATTATGGAAAAAAGGAATTCAGAATAAAAAATTCACATATTGTTCAAGTATATATATGTCCTGTAATCTTTCTATATATATAGGGTGGACCTAAAGTTCGTGTGCAATTTACATGTTAGACTATTTTAAATTGTACACAAACTTTAGATCCACCCTGTGTGATAGTGATTAGAGCAGTGGTTCTCAACCTTCTTAATGCCGCAGCCCTTTAATACAGTTCCTGTGGGTCACGACCCACAGGTTGAGAACCGCTAGATTAGAGGCATATCAAAATGATGAATGAAAATAGGATGCTTAAGAAAAAAGAACAAGGTGACGCTCATTCTCATATCCACTGTTTTGGATAATTTAAGTTAAAAAAATTGATTTTCTATCTTTTTAAAAAAAAATGATCTCTAAGGACCTTTCTATCTATTGATTTATTGGTAGAGACAAGATCTCATATGTTGCCCAGGCTGATCTCAAATTCTTGACCTCTAGCAATCCTTCCCACTTGGTCCCCCAAAGTGCTGAGATTACAAAAATGAGCCACCGTGCCTGGCCTCTATCTTTTTGTAAAAGACTATTTTCCTCCCTCCCCCTAGTTATCAAGATAACTTGATTTAAAACTAAGAATGTACAGCCCTTGTAATCTCTTCTGCACCATGATAATTTTTTTTTTTTTTTGAGACAGAGCCTCAAGCTGTCACCCTTGATAGAGTGCTGTGACATCACAGCTCTCAGCAACCTCCAATTCCTGGGCTTAAGCGAGTCTCTTGCCTCCAGTTCCCAAGTAGCTGGGACTACAGGCACCTGCCACAACGCCCGGCCATTTATTTGGTTGCAGCCATCATTGTCGTTTGGCTGGCCCGGGCTGGATTCGAACTCGCCGGCTCAGGTGTATGTGGCTGGCACCTTAGCCCGTTGAGCCACAGGCGCTGAGCCCCAAGGTAATAATTTTTTTTTTGAGACAGCCTCAAGCTGTCACCCTGGACAGAGTGCTGTGGCATCACAGCTCACAACAACCTCCAATTCCTGGGCTCAAGCGAGTCTCCTGACTTTGTCTCCCAAGTAGCTAGGACTATAGGCGCTCGCCACAAGGCCAGGCCATTTTTTGGTTGCAGCCATCATTGTTGTTTGGTGGGCCCGGGCTGGATTCGAACCCGCGAGTTCAGGTGTACGTGGCTGGTGCCTTAGCCCGTTAAGCCACAGGTGCCAAGCCCAAGATAATAATTTTTAACAGTTTGGTGTACATTCTCCCAGTTTTTCCTGGAGTACATACAATTAAATAAACCAGAATGGGATTATATTATAATACTACCCTCAACTTTTATTTCTCAATGATGTATCCTAAGACATCTTTCTGTGACAGGACAGATAAGATCATTGTTTCTAGTGGCTGGATCATATTAATTTTATGGATGCATTTTAATTTATTTAATTCTCTATTGCAGGATGACTGAATGTGTGTGGGTGGCTTTTTCCAGCATTCGACAATGATTGAAGTTGAATTTTCAGATCAAAAAGAATGAACATTTAAAAATTTAATTGCCAGGCTGCGCCTGTAGCTAAAAGGAGTAGGGCACCGGCCCCATATGCCGGAGGTGGCGGGTTCAAACCCAGCCCTGGCCAAAAACTGAAAAAAAATAAAAAAATAAAAAAATAAAATAAAATAAAATAAAATAAATAAAAATTTAATTGCCGGGCTGCGCCTGTGGCTAAAAGGAGTAGGGCACCGGCCCCATATGCCAGAGGTTGTGGGTTCAAACCAAGCCCCAGCCAAAAACTGCAAAAAACAAACAAAAAAAAATTTAATTGCCAGCTTGGTAGGGTGGCTCACTCCTGTAATCCTTGTACTCTGGGAGGCTGAATTGATTGCTTGAGCTTAGGAATTGGAGACCCCATCTCAAAATTAATTAATTAATTAAATTAAATTGCCTTTTTAAAAAAGTTGTACCTGGGAAGGGCATGATTGCTCAGGCCTGTAATCCTAACACTCTGCGAGGCCAAGGTGAGTGGATTGCTTGAGCTCCTAAGTTCAATACCAGCCTGAAGAAGAGGGAAACCACCCTCTCTAAAAAATAACTGGGTGTTATGGCAGGCACCTACAGTCCCAGGTACTCGTGAGGCTGAGGCAAGAGAATCACTTAAGCCCAGGAGTTTGAGGTTGCTGTAAGCTATGATACACTGCACTCTATCCAGGGTGATAATCTTTTCTAATGTCAGCACTATATTTTAATTAAATTTTTTTTTTTTTCAGACAGGATCTCATTCTGTTGCCCAGGTTAGAGTTCCCATGCTACCGTAGCTCATAACAACCTCAAACTCTTAGGTTCAAGCGATCCTCTTATTTCAGCCTCTCCCACCCCTGAGTAGCTAGGACTACAGGAGCCTGCCACAACTGCAGGCTAATATTTCTAAATTTTTTTATTTATTTATTTTTACATTTTTCTATTTTTAGTAGAGATGAAGCCTTGCTCTTGTTCAGGCTGGTCTCAAACTCCTAAGCTCAAGTGATCCTCTCTCTTCAGCCTCCTAAAGTGCTAGGATTTTAGGTGTGAACCAACTTGCCTAGCTTAAGCTGTATTTTAATATACTTAATGTATAGTTTATTCTAAATCAATAATATACTTCATGTATAGTTTATTCTAAATCATTTGGAAATTGTTTTCTCATGTATATTAAAAAACAAATCAGGGCTTTGCCCGTAGCTCAGTGGGTAGGGCTCTGGCCATGTACACCAAGACTGGCAGGTTCGAACCCAGCCCAGGCCTGCTGAACAATGATGACAACTGCAACAAAAAAAAAGCCAGGAGTTGTGGTGGGCACCTATAGTCCCAGCTGCTTGAGAGGCTGAGGCAAGAGAATCTCTTAAACCCAAGAGTTTGAGGTTGCTGTGAGCTGTGACACCACAGCACTCTACCCAGGGCGACATAGTGAGACCCTGTCTCAAAAAAACAAAACAAAACAAAACAAACAAAAAACCACCAAATCAGAACAAAATATTTACCATGATAGTCTAAAAAGGAAATATTTCAAAAGTCAGTTGTCCAGCTCCTTAGGCCTGTGCGCCCCCTATTGACACTAATAAAACAGAGCCCAGAGTAAGTTGGTTTTCCATTCGCAACACACACACACACACAAAATTTGTGTTTTGTTTTGCTTTTTTTTTTTTTGTTTTGTTTTTTTGTTGTTTGGTTTTGTTTTTTTCTTTTTTTTTTTGTTTTGCTTTTTAACATAGGGTTTCACTCTATTTCCCTGGGGAGAGTGTGATGGAATCATAGCTCACAGCAATTTCAAACTCTTGGGCTCAAGTGATCCTTCTGCCACCTTCAGTCTGCCAAGTAGCTAGGACTACAGGTGGGCCCACAACGGTGGCTAATTTTTTCTCTTTTTAGTAAAGATTGGGTCACGCTCTTGCTCAGGCTGGTCTTGAACTCCTGAGCTCAAGCAATCTACCTGCCTCCGCCTCCAGAGATCTAGGATTACAGGCCCAAGCCACCTCACCTGGCCAAATTTGTTAAAAACAAAGTTTTAGGCTCTCTGGTTCTTCTGTTTGTCAGACAACTGCTTCTTCTAGTGCAGCGCCAGCTGCATCCCTGAGGCACCACGGTGAAAGTGAAGGTTGGAATAAACAGCTTTGGTCATATTGGGCGCCT
>CAUYRH010062435.1:0-18964 GCA_963574655.1 Perodicticus potto
CACATCACAAAATCCCAAAACTACAGATGTTGGTGTGGATGTGGAGAGAAGGGAACGCTTCTACACTGCTGGCGGGAATGCAAGCTAATACGGCCTTTCTGGAAAGAAGTTTGGAGAATACTCAAGGAACTAAAAGTAGACTTACTGTTTAATCCTGCAATTCCTCTACTAGGTATATACCCATGATCAAAAATTATTTTCCAACAAAGGCATTTGCACCAGAATGTTTATTGCAGCCCAATTCATAATAGCCAAGACATGGAAACAGCCCAAGTGCCCATTGACCTATGAATGGATTAACAAATTGTGGTATATGTACACCATGGAATACTATGCAGCCATAAAAAAAGATGGAGACTTCACATCTTTTATGTTTACCTGGATGGAGCTAGAACATATTCTTCTTAGTAAAGTGTCTCAAGAATCGGGGGGGGGAAGCATCCCATGTACTCAATACTACTGTGAAATCAATATATAACCACCTACACACTCATACAAATGGCAAAACATAACTATAGTTCAGAAAGTAGAAGGGAAGAGGAGAGAGAGGGGAGGGAAGGGAAGATATGGAAGGAGGGAGGGTATTTGGTGGGACCTCACCTAATGCGCATGATGCTATGGTACATTTTAAAACTATTAAGAAATAATTGTGACGGATGTGTTACTTAGTTCAATGTAAGCATTTCACATTGTATATTGAAACAGTACCCTGAACCCCATAAATGCATCAATGTACAAAGTTGTGATTTAAAAAAAAATAATTTTAAAAAAACAAAACTAAAATACATATTCATGAAGTCACTTTTTTCATCTAAAGTTTAGTCTCCAAAAGTCTTCTAATTAAATATACATGTATTCCTGGGAAGAGAACACACAATAGCACCCACTAATAAAATACTTTATTAATCTATACCTCAAATTAGCAAAGACATAAATATTGACAATTGAGGGAATGGAACAGAGGCAAGAATATTTGGGGAATTAGGGGCAATAGCCTGAAAGATGTGAACTGAAAACAGTTGAAGACAGAAGGATGTGGCTGGATCCTGACATGTCCTGGGAAGCCAGAGGGCTGTACCAGGACCTTGAGACTTGGGATGAAGAGGAGCAGAAAAATGAGAGGAAAGCTCTATTCAATTTTGGCCAATTTTCACCCATTTTCACAGAGAAAGGAATGGGCCCAGGTAGTGAGGCAGAAGTCAGCAGAGTCAAGCAGAATTCTCTCCCTAGCAGAATTCCCTAGAATTCTATCCCAACACAACTTTCTCTCTACTACCTGCCTTTCAACATGCTATTTCATATAATAATCTATTTCCAATGCTGAGTTCTTACCATGTGCCAGGAATTGCAGGACATTTTATATGCCTTATCTTATATGACAGATGAAGAAATCAAGAAGGGTATCCCATATCTTATCAGCCTCTTGTGCAGATTAAATAAAATGAAGGAAGGAAGATGTACAATTAGTACCACTTCCCTCTGTTCAGCTCACCTTCGCTCCTGCTGCCGTCCTTGGTGACTGGGAAATCCATTGCCCAACTGCTTACTGCATCAGGCTAATTCCTGGATAGCACATATTGTTATTCTCAACCTGGTTCCATTACTTTTTCCCCAGTCAAAGATTCCTACAGACCTTGGCTTCAGTGTCACCTCTCAAGGACAATGTTAGCCTGAGGAGACCAAATCGGCAAGCCTCTTTAACCAACCTCTTTCACACCATTATAAAACTCCATTACCTCATTTTGTTTCCCAGGGTGTTCTTTGCAATATGAAATCATATCACAGAAAACTTACCATGAGAAAATGAATCTCCATGGAGTGACACTGAGCCCAGCTGCCTGGTGTATAGGAGATGCCACCGTAGGCGTTCCATCAGTGTATTTTCAGAGAATGAAAGAATTCAGAGACTAGATCACAGCTTTTAAATCAAAGAAAATATGTAAATATTCTCTGTACCTGGAATTCCATTACTTTCGAACATTACAAGAAGCTCAGGGGCAACGTAGATCGTGTCACATCTTCCACCTGTCACATTCATGTTCTCGGGAAGAATCTTTAGAGTAGTGGGAAATCTCAGGAAAGACATTTTCGTTGTGAGTTCTGTTGATGTTTAATGTGAAGCTAAGTGTTACTTGGAAGATAAGTTAGCCAAATCAGAGGCTTGAGAGATGCCCCTGAAAAAAAGCCCCTTCTTCCAATTTGTTCAGGCTGCTCTTCCCTGGGTGCAGACCTCAGTCATCTGCACACCAACGTGAAAGTGTGTTGATGCACAGGCCGTGCTCACTTTACAGTCAGGGGAGACTGAAAATAAATCTGGGACATACTGACTAATGCTCCCAGCAAGTGTCATCTTTTAACATGCATGAGATATTCCCACTGTCATTTGCCTAAAGGGCATCAGAAGGAGAAAGAAAAATGTACTTCCCTTTGGCGAAGCAGGTCTGAGTTCTCGCAAGTCATAAATATCATTACATTTTTTTTTAAGTTCAAAGCACAAGAAACTGTGGTGGATAAACAATAAAAAGAAAAACAAGATTTCACCTATCAATATTTCACCTCCACATTTCAGCAAACATCAAAGTAAAATGGTTCAGATGCAAGCAGCGATTTCTTCTAACAGGATGCAGCACCCCAAATGATCAGGCACCTTCTGATTGGATGGATTTGACATAGATGGTTTCATCGGGTCCTGATGCTCTCAAAATTCTGTCTTCTTGCTGATATAAGCACTTATGATAACTACAGGCCTTGAACTGCTCACCATCACTCACTTTCTACAAAAGGAAATCAGAGCCATTGCTTATGTCGACTGGCTGTCTCATTAATTACCATCAACAAATTCAAGTCATTTGTCTTCTTCCCAAACCAGCTTAACCTAATAAGCAGCCCACTAGGGTTGTTAGAAAAGTAAAAGTGAATGCAAAAGGATAATTTTTTTCTAGCTGTCTGAAGGATTTGTTATGCTACATTAACATTAAATTAACAGAATATAAAAATGCTTACCTTTAACCAAGAAAGCAGTGGAAAAATACTTTACCTGGGATGATTATAACAGGGTACACCTGAGAGTCTTCAAAAATGCAACACTGATAATTTACCCCCCACTTTTAAGGATAACACATTCTGCAAGCAGAAGATGCTTGCAAATAAGCAATTTCAACTCTTTCCTCAGTGAGACTAGCATGAAAATGAGCAATAAAAGTACAGAGGTGGAAAGTAGCAGAGAGAACAAAAAGAACACAGGTGAGAAGGAGACACAACCAGAGGTAATAATAAATGAGACAGGGAACACAGGAAAGAGAGAGGAAAAGAAAAGTACAGCCCTGATGGAGACGTGTGTACCACAAATCTTGGTTTGTGTCTTCTACTCCTTCTATTCCATGGCCAATTTCCCCAGTGTTATGGCCTGTGAATGTTCAACTCATCTCGAGATTTTTGTGAATGGTAGAAGTTAGGGGAAGGGAGAGGATTCATTGACCCCGTGTTTGAAAGTCTCTGGTAGAATTCTGAAGCCACTTTGACATTTTACCTCTTTTCGGTAACTTGATCTTTTTGCTTGGATATCCAACATTTCTTTTATCTTTAATGTTATCTGAGAAGTAAAGGTTAATTCGTAGAAGATTGATCTTCTGCAAGTCAGCCTCCCAGAAAGTGTCCCTCTCCTATAAAGCCCATTAGAACTCAGTCATGAGTAGTGCTTGTGGAATTCAAGCCTGGTCAAGCTCAAGGCTAGGAGCGTAGTCCCCATCACACCAGGGTAAAGACAATACTCCTCATCTACTTCCTGGACAACTAAATCATTCATGAATCATGTTCCTAGCTCACTGCATCCTACAGACACAACTGTCAGGCTTACCCTCAAACTGTATCAGGGGAACATCTGGGGCTCCTCTATCCATGAATGCTTAACTGGCAGATGAAATTTGAAGACAGGACTTTGCTATACTCTTTCTAGATTCTATCCCAGCTGTTGATCAGTCAGAAGACAGACCCATGCTTCCTTAATCATCCAGTTTACAAGCTCCTCTGCCAAAGGGTTGGAATCCCTCTCTTAGAATCCTGCATTCAGCCCTGTCAGGTCTCTGTACACTCTCTGAGAGCACATGACCCCCTTGTTTCCCCTGAGTTTCCCCTCAATAAACACTACCCCACAAAACCTGAATCCAGTGCTGCCTGGTCATGCAACATTGTTTGCACAACAGTGACTTTACAAAATACAGCTTATTGTTGAAAGTGTCCCCAGATTTTAGCTAGATGCTTAAGGTTCTGAAGGTATTTGAACTTAATGCTTTACCCACACTACCTGCTCCATAGCCCATTCCTCTGACCCACAAAGTCACTAGGACAAGGAACGACAAAGCGTGAAGTCAACCCGCTTCACATGAGAACATGAGAAGCTCACAGCACCGCTTGGTGTGGAGCCTACTCACACCCATTTGAATGACAGCCCTATGCTGCCTAATTCCAAAATTTCCTTACGGCACCATGAAGAGGTGCTTCTAGAAATGCCGTAAGAGGGCCAGTCATGCATTGAACCTCCAGGTAGAAGAAAATTTTGATTCCTTCCAGACACCTGATTGCTCCTTTTACTGAAGTCAGCCACAGGTTGCAATGTAAAAGAACAAAGACAAATCAACACAAACTGAGTAAGCCGCAGGGGGGAAAACTAGAGCAAAGAATGTTCCCTAAAGACCAAGTGTAATCTGCATACCTAATCTTTCTGCAGAGCAATCAAAAATGCCATCATCACAGTTTGGGGGAGCAAAACATAGATGGACAAATAGAATGGCTTTCCAGTGCTAAGGAAGTAGTGTGAATTCTGCCTGAGGAAGAAAACAGATTCCCACGATTACAGGCCATTAGTCTAATAGCCCCTTCTCCTCCAGTTAGAGGGAGTCCCTTTGGTTGTCATAACCACACTTTCAAATCAGTAGTCTCTTTGTGTCTGAACAGATTAGGTTTGATAACAGAAGATTGAAGTAAACAGCACTGAGGACCTTCTTAGTCTTTGCAAATATAAAAGTAGATGCCCTATGCTTGGCTAATCTGAAAACAGTATTGAAAACTCACGGCTATGATACTTTAAAAACATTGATAGTTGTTGGATATTGTATTTTGAACTATGTGCGGTTTTGTTCTGAAAGGGAGAGTTTGTCCTATTTCTCTCTGAAAGTTTTTCCTCAAACATTTTTGTCTGAATTTTTTTTTTTAATAAATTGTTCTGTCCTTTTTCCTCTTTGAATTACTTCTTGCTCCTGGCTTCTCTCTCTCTCTTTCTCCCTCTCCCTGATTTGAAAGCAGAGTCAGAAATTCTCTGGAAACAGGAAGTTTTGAAATATAAAACCCTGCACTGCCTTCTCTCCATCAATTAATAAAAACGCAGCCTCTTTTCCAGCCGCTTTGGCTTGTGGAAGCTCACTTATCCTGAACTAGTTTTTTGGTTTTTTGGGTTTTTTTAACTGGACGAACATTAAAAATCTGTCAGCAAGCATTTCTCAATATGAGAGGCCTCAAAAAGGAGATATTCCTGATATGATGTTGATTTTCAGCCTATTTCAAGAACTAAGTGTCCTGGGGACTGCCTGAAAGCCACGGTATCTTTCATGACTAAATAGTCTGGCATGAGTCATGACTTTGTCCCATCTTGGCACCAAACTTAAATCCATGGCAGCTGAAGAATAGCTGGGTGAACACGTGTTGAATTCTTTCCCAGGGGCGCCTGCTCAGAGCCATGTGGCAGGAGGCTAAAGCACAGGCTCTGGGGTCCCGGATCAAGTCCTCACATGTTGTGTGTCTTTGGGGGAGTTCTGCAGTCTTCCTCTGCCTTAGGGTCCCCACTACATGGAGGAATAGTGCAGGCGAAAGTACATGACTCACCCAGGAGAGGCCTGGCCCCACTCCTTATTGGCTGCGCATCCTTCCACAACTCTCTTAATATCTCTGTGCCTTAGTTTCTCCCTCTATATGTGGGAATGATGCTGATGAAAGCACCTAACTCACCTTAGAAGAGAAAGGCTTGGCACAGGGGAAATGGTCAAAAAGCATCAATTGTTCTGAAATCACATGTTAAAAGGGCAACGAATTAAGCTAACTTGCCACAATTCCTACTAACTTCACTTTCACATTTCTTTTGATGATAATTAATCCCTCCATAGAATCACTCTTGGATAATTTAATTTTGGGGTAGAAAAAGATGCTATGTAATGAAAGTAGGTTGTACAGACTCTTTGGAAGGTTCGTGTTCCCTTCGCCTCATAGCATTCTGTTTAGAAAAGTGAGGAACTAGATCTATGAGGCTGTGCACCCATGAGATCTTGATATACAGGGGCCAGTTTCAGAAATCTCCCAGAGTCAGAGGTCTCGGGCATGAGCCTCTTAACGTGAGAAACTCCCTCAGGGTAACTCAGCCATAAATTCAGCAGTTAAAGTCCCTCCACTATAAGCTTCATGCTCTCACTCTATATGCTACATGCTAATGCATGCACATCTAAAATGATCTCATCTACAATTTCAACCTCTGACAAAACTAAAAATATATATACCTATTAAAATAACAATCCCCCAGCAAGCCAAGTACGTGGTAGTAGGCAGTGTGTTCACTGAGACCTAGTCTAAGTTCAGAGTCTCATGAATCAGTATCAGAATCCTTCTCAACCCTGTAAGACTTCTGGCAAATTACTTACACTGTTTCAGTCTCGGCTTCTATATATGAAAAATGGGGATAAGAGTATCTGCCCTGGAGGGAGGTCAAGATGATGGACTAGAAGAAGCCATGCCGCTTTCACAAAGAGGATCAGAAGTGATGAGTAGACGTTTATCTCCAATGCATCATCAAAGAGAGAGCATTGGGAATCAGCAGAGGCACCCAAAATGGCAGGAGGCACCCAAAATGAGGGAGAGGGAAGTAAAGAAACCATCTCAGTGAGCTTGCAGGTACCTGAGGGAGGTACTTACCCACACATAAGGAAGGGACAAGTGAGAGAACCCCAAGGCTCCACATCCACCCCATAAATGTCACAAGCTGAGCTGTCTCCACCTGCAGGCAAGAGGGTGTCTCCACCTGCAGGCTGTGGAGACTGGGCACAGGCACTGCTCCAGGGAGAAGGCATGGCAGGGCTCCACTGGCTTCCGAACCCTGGACTCTGCAGCTGGCACCATTCTGAGGGCCCACCCCGGAGCACTGCATCTATCTAGTGGCCAGCCTGCCCCCTTATCACTGCCACCAGGGGACCTGAGTGGAGCCAACACACATGCCTGCTGGCACCCTTTGACAGTCAGACCCTTTGAACTAAAGACTGTGCAATAGCAGATTGTTTGATTTCTGTGTGTTTGTTTAGTTTGGGGAGTTTCTCTTGGAATTGATTTCCAGTTTTATTCCACTGTGGTCAAAGAAGATACATGATACGATTTTGATTTTTTTTAATTTGCTGAGACTTGTTTTATGGCCTAACATGTGGTCTATCTTGGAAAATGTTCCATATGCTGATGAGCAGAATGTATATTCTGCAGTTTAGGGGTAGAATGTTCAACAAATGGCTTAGGTCCATTTGTTCTAGAGTCCTGCTTTCTGCCTTGATGATCTGTTCAGTTCTGTCAGTGCAGCATTGAGTCCCCCACTATTATTATGCTGCTGTTCTTTTCATTTATTTGGTATAGTAGAACTTATGACTCTAGGATCTCCAGTGTTAGGTGTGTATATATTTAGAATTGTTATTATCTTGTTGAATAGGTAGGTCCCTTTATCAATATATAAAGACATTTGTCTCTTTTTTGCTGTTGTTGATTTAAACTCTATTTTATCTAATACAAGAATAGCTATTTTCCTTACTTTTGGTTTCCATTTGCAGGGAATATTTTTTTCCACCCATTCACCTTGAATCTGTGCAACTCTTTACAAGTTATGTAGTTTCATGGAGCCAAGAGAAATTTGGGCTGTTTTTTTATCCACTCCATCAATTTATATGTTTTAAATGGGGCAATTAAATGGGGTATTTATATCCAATGCTAATATGCATATTAATAAGTGAGATATTGTTTTAGTCATTATGTTGATTATTACCTAGTTGCTTTATATTCTCCCTGTGTCACTGTTTTATAAGAGCTGTAAGTCTTTTACTTTTGAGTATATTTAAACTGGCAAGTACTGGCTCTTCTTTTCAGTGTTCAGAGCACTTTTGAAACACTTCTTTTTTTTTTTTTTTGAGACAGAGTCTCAAGCTGTCACCCTGGATAGAGTGCTGTGGCATTACAGCTCACAGCAACCTCCAACTCCTGGGCTTAAGCAAGTCTCTTGCCTCCACCTCCCAAGTAGCTGGGACTACAGGCACCCACCACAATGCCCAGCCATTTTTTGGTTGCAGCCATCATTGTTATTTGGCAGATCCAGGCTGGATTCGAACCCACCAGCTCAGGTGTACGTGGTTGGTGCCTTAGCCCTTTGAGCCACAGGCACCGAGCCTTGAAGCACTTCTTGTAGGGTAGGCCTAGTGGTGACAAATTCCCTTAGCGCTTGCTTGTCTTGGAAAGATTTTGTTTTTCCTTCATTTGTGAAACTTTGTTTTGTAAGATACAAAGTTCTTGCCTGATAGTTATTCTGTTTTAGAGTATTAAAGATGGGATACCAATCTCTTCTGACTTAAAAGATTCCTGCTGCAAAAGTCTGCCCTTAGACTGAGTTTTCCATTGTAAGTTATTGATCCCTTCATCTTGCAGCTTGTAGCGTTTCCTCCTTCACTTTGGTTTTGGTCAGACTGATAGCTACGAGCTTTGGTGATGTCCTATTGCAGTGAATCTTTCAGGAGTTCGTTGAACTTCTTGTATCTGGCTATCTAAATCTCTAGTAAAACCAGAAAAGTTTTCTTTTATTATTCCCTCAAATAAGTTTTCATAGATTGCTGCTTTTTCTTCTTCTACATCAGGGATACCTATAATTCTTATATTTGGATATTTAACATAATTTCCTAATTCTTGGAAAATGTATTCATTTGTCTTTATTTTTAACTGACTGGGTTAATTTCAAAAGGCTTATCTTCAATTTCTGAAATACTTTCTTCTGGTTGGTTTAATCTGTTGTTAAAACTTTTCATTGTATGTTGAAATACCCTAAATGACACTTTCATTTGGTATGTTACTTTTCTTTAATGTCTATTACTTTAGTGAAATTTTTATTCATATCCTGAAGTATTTTTTTGTTTCTTTGTGTTGGTTTTTTGCTTTCTCATCAATCCCACTGACTTACTTATGATTTATATTTTGACTTCCAGATCTGACATTTCAAAGTTTTCCTTTTGTTTAGAGTTCATTGATGAAAGCTAACGTGATTTCTTGAGAATGTCAAAGGAGTCTATGTTTTCATATTGCCAGAGTTCTTATGCTTCTTCCTTCGCATCCAGAATCTTTTCCCTCAACTCAACACAGACAGCTTTGCAGTTCACCTGTTCTTCCCTCCAGTGACTCTGCCATTTGGTGTAGAGAGGAAAAAGTACACTGCCTTTTAGCTCGTATGGGTAGTGTTGCTGACACTTTGGGTCAATTGGACCTCAGAGCCCAGGGACAGTGTTCAGGTGCCAGGAGTGGTGGACCAGGTTAGGTAATCCCCAGTTCCCAGGTGTCCCTGGATGAAATGCTTGAGTCCTGGGGTGACCAGCCTGAGACCAGGCCAGCAAGCTTGCCCTCAATCCTCTCTGAATTCTGTGGGGAGCTATGGCTGTGATGGTCAGGGATCAGGTGATCTCCTGCTCTGGGATTCACTGAACCTGTGACAGGAGAGGCGGGTCCCTTTTGATGACATTAGCATAGGCAGGTAGATGTACGGTGCACAAGCCACTCACCCTTCTCTCTCTTGGCAGTGACAATGGTCTCTGTCCTTTAAGACACAAATGCGCAAGATTCCCAGCTCCCACCCTGGCCCAGCTGCAGCAGGGGCGGTGGAGACAGCCTAACCTGCCATGGGCAGGGCAGGCAGACAGGCTATGACTGAAATGGTCCAGCGGGGACAGTGTGGTTTGATTGTGCCAGGGACCTGTCTCCAGGGAGAGAAGGCTCCTCCTGGAAGAGATCAGAAGCTCAGGGAAAGGACCGCCAGCCCCTCCCTCCCTCAGGGGAGGTAGTAGCTTTTGTCTTTGGGACACAAAAACACTTGCTGGAGCTTTCTAGAGGGAAAAGAGTGAGGCCCACGCTCCGTGGAAGCCTGAGTGTGACAGGTGCTCTGCCAGCAGTGGGGCAGATGCTCCCAAGCAGCCTGGCTTAATTGTGCCCTGTGGACCCTTCCCCTGTCCTGAGTGGAAACAGCCATGGCTGCCTTAGTAGGGCAGGGGAAGGAAAGAAGGACGAGAAGACCCCAAACTGAGGGGACCAGGCACTCTTGTCCTTTGTCCCATAGAGCCCTCTATGTGGTGCACTCTCTGCTCAGTTGGAAAAGGCCTCCTGAATGCCCACGCTCTGGGAGACCCACAGTTTCCCTGGAACCTACTGGTCCCCCAAGGCTGCTGTCACCTAAGTGGGTGCTGGGGAGCACTGGCTGTGGGGCCTATGATGCAGAACCGCAGGGTGTGGGATTCCTGCATCTGTATAGCTGCAAGAACACCACCTGTCCATGAAGACAGGGAAAAAGGCTTCACCCTCCGGGTAGAAACCAGGCACAGTAAGCCCCCAATACAAGTTTCGAACAGACCATCCTTCAACACATCCATGCCAAAAGTTCATGCTTGGAAACAGAGGAGGCTATGACTGCAGCACCAGGGCTGTGGGAGGGAAGGTCTCTGCTTCCGCATCCCTTCTCAGGCTCTGCTGCTGCTCCTGCTCTGTGGTGGGGACACCCTCATACCCTATGGACTCCTCCCTGCACCCACATCCACAATGGGAAGAGAGTCTCAGGGGGTCTCTGGCCCGGAAGAGTACACGCTCCACTTCTGTGCATTGGCAGCACTGTCCAGTCCCCTGCAGCAACTGCTGTACTGGTCCGAACTCTGAGAATAATGCTGCTCTCCTTACCTCCCTGTTTCTTTGTGGTCATCAAGTCCAAGTGGGTGCTGGGGAATGTTTGTGTGGGACCCAGTGACAGGGAGCCTGAAGGGCGGGATACAGGTGCCCCGTATCTCAGCTGGGGACTGTAGGAGAGTGACCCTGCCTCCTGGGGCTCTGCGCCCAACAAGCTCCCAGTTCAGTGATGGTAGCAGCGCCTGAATCTGCTAGGGCAGGGAGCTTCCTGACGGATGGGGAGCTGACAGAACGCCACAGGTGTGAGGGGAGGAAGAGCAAACGCTCCACCTGCCCTTCCCGCCCAACTCCAAATCTCTCAGGGGTTGGTCTCTGCAGCTTCTTCCGTGGGATCTCTGACAAGAATAATTTCTGGCACCTTTTCTTCAGTATTTCACATGGGCTGTGCTTTTTTGCCTGAAACTTTTTCTTCTTTTTTGGAAGATCTGGTAGCTGATGTCTCCAGTCAGTTCTCTTGCCTCTGACTCCAGGACTTCTTATTTTGGACACCACAGCAGAATTCTCCTTATGTGGTAGGACTGGGTCATATGAATCCTTCTGCCTGAAAGGGGGACTGAGAGATTATGAGGCAGAAAACCTAATTGTGACTTGTTCGGAAAACAGCACTTTACAACAAACTCAGGACCATGTGAGAAGGGAACAACTGTGGTGTTGCATAGCATCTGCCAGAATTTCGTAAGATATAAAATGCTAGTTAAAAAGCATTTTTTTTGCAAGGAAAGTGCAACACTCTGTTACTACTAAAACAAAATGGCATAAACTAGGTGGCTTATTAACAATGAAAGTTCATTTCTCACAGTTCTGCAGGCTGGGAAGACCAAGATCAAGGTGCCGCAGATCCAGTGCTAGGGGAGGGCTGCCTGCTGGTTCACACACAGCCATCTTTTCCCTGCATCCCCACAGATGGTAGGTACAAGGAGGTATGCTAAGGGATCTCTTTTACAAGAACACTAATCCCACTCACAAGCGCCCCATCCTTATAAGCTGATCACCTTCCCAAGGCCCCATCTCCAAATACCATCACATTGGAGATTAGTTTTCAATATATGTCCCCCCAGTATGTTTGTGGGAAGATGTAAACAATGAGTCCATTGCAATAACTGTATGTCTTGATATTTCATAATATGTGGTAATTTATCTTGTTCTCCTGTGGACACAGTATTTCCTGATGGTGGTGTCTTGGTGGCTAAGGTGGTTGCTTGTGAAGTAAAAAGGGTAGAAGAGGAGAAGGGTAGTGCTCTGTTAGAGCAATCCCACTGTAATGTTGCTCATACCATGCACTAAAGGAATTAAACAAACAGTCCTTTTAGCATTCGCCCACAGCCCTCTCTTGCACTAGAACTCAGACATGCGTCCTGAGTGATGGGAGCGATTTTGTGGAGAGAGGACCAGACATTATGAGGTTGTTTTATGCCTCTCATAGGAGAGAAGAGAAAATAAAGCAGAAGCAGGTTTGTCAAGGTAATTCATGTTAGTCCAACCCATACAATGAAATTTTGGTAAGTAATAATGGCATGGGGGTAGGGCTTGCTTCATGGGGCTGTGGCCTACATCATTATACAAGTCCTTAAACTTGGTTTAATGCTCTTCAGTCCCACATTGAAATTTTTAATAACATTTGAACAAGGAACCACACATTTCCATTTTGTACTGAGCCCACAAAATATATAGCCAGTCCTATGTTGCAGAGAAATGAATGTTATATCTCTACAAGAGTCCCTGGCTACTGAAAGGTTTTCTTAGACTCTCAGCCAATCCTATAATCAGTGCTTCCTGGTTGTGTTCTCCGTGTAGTCTATGTGTGGCAATTTGTGCATTCTGCCCGACTATTGGTAATTTCCTCAGAGACATTCGGATGAACAATAACTAAGATTGTTTTATAAATCTTACCAAAATAAGAGAGGCTACTTCTTTGACACTCTCTTCCACAATCTTATGCAAAGGCACACCGCTGAGACAGGGATTGGACCGGATCAAGGGTCATATCAGAAGCTAAGCTAATCCTAGGACTTTCCAGAACTAGAGAGGAATTGCTCCTGCTGCCTCCAGAGCATGGGAAAGTTCTTAGCATTCCACCAGCTATCAAGGCATATAGAAGCCAATCTAGGCTGCAGGCCCACAGGCTCCACAGGGCAGCGGGTCTTGGGAAGCTTCTGTGAATCCTATGGAATGTATCCAAGACTCTGAAGGGCCCAAGAAAGCACCAAGACATTGTTTGGTTTCCAGCCTCCCACTCTTCGGTGAATAAACTCACGTATAAAAGAAAACAACTACATTTCCCCATATTCTAGAGACACTCCTCCAGTAATAGAGGAGAAGTGATGGGTTAGGAGAAAGGGGAAAGCAACAGAGGCAAGAGGCAACTCTTTTGAGGCAGAGCAGTAGTCGATGTTGTGGCATGCTATGTGGTGATACAGGAGTATGAAGCCAAAGGGAAAAGCAGTTAGCAATGGGGCCTCGTACAGGAAGTCTCTCTAGAATGAGAGCGGTTGAGAGACCTGCGGAGAGAATGGAAATGAAAAAAGAAGACAGCTTGCATGAACTTCCTCTAATTATTTTGGTGAAGATAAGAAAAAATAGAGGGATGGGTCCAGCTGATAACTCTGGCCAGGGGAAGAATGTGAAATGAAAGTTTTCCTAGGCTCGAATATCCCAGAGAGCTCAGACAGATGCTTGATTATCTTCTCAATATTCGCAATCTATAAAATGCTCATTCTTAGTAACAGTCATCTGGCAAAGTGTCCCACAGATAGTTGAACACTATTCAAAATCTTTTCTTAAATGCTAATGGAAAATAATATAAAGTATTTGTTTTTAGTTTCTTAAAAGAAAACATGTATATGTGAGGCAAAAGTAAAGAGAATCAAACATATAGTTACTCCCCAGAGGAAAGTCACAGTTCAAAAGTCAGGTGATTCAATCAGAAGTGATGCAAACCTAGGAAGGGAACAAGAGAACTCCATGAGAAGGGTTTTCTTTACTCTGAGCTGCAAAGCCCATGAGAATGCTAGCAGAATTTTTACAGCATAAGGTTTTCCTATTTATTGCTATGATTCCCCTCCATTGTAGAGGTTTTTTCTTTCTTTAAATGAAGGCCCTCCTGCTGTCCATCATGGAAAAGTTCAAATAAGTCAATATTTCTCTCTCAGGACTAAAGCCAATGTCTCTGAGGACCTGCAAGGTTCCCGACCGTCCTTCCCTTGCTATGAGCTTGTTTTCTCCTGTCAGTGAGTTCAGAGTCCTGGCACTGCACAGGTTCCTGCTAAGTGGTTGTGCCATAAGTGTGTCTACTTCAAATTTCTCTTTGTTTCCCAGCATTCTATACTAACCCTTTTTTGGCTTGGTCTCCAAAAGAGCAGAAAAACTGTGTACAATAATGCAGAAATGGCATATTCTTAGAAGATTCTTTTCCCAAGTTACTAAGTATTATTGGGGGGAAAAGACATGTTTGCAAAGACTGGCATAGCGAGTGCTCAGTGTGGAACTGCCGAGATCAAGCTGCTTGTCAGAGACCAAATGTGCAGGGCCTGCTGCTTCTATGAGCATGTCTCTGATCTGTCCCACTCTTACTCTGAATCTTATCCGGCATCAGAACTCGAATACAGATTAGCAAGTGGGATATCCAGGTGTAACCAGTAACAGCCACCACAGCTGCCACGGGAAACCTTGAGCTTTTGGCTGGCTTGGCGATGGTTGTTCCCATGTGTAACTGGAGGCTGGCAGAGTAGTTAGGAGAACGAGCTCTCAGCACAGACTGCCTGGGCTGTGTCATCGCTCCACCACTTACTCAGTGACTCTAGGCAAGCTGCTTCGCATCTATGAGCCTCAGTTTCCTCACCTGTACACAGGGATAATTTCCACCTGCTGAAGTTGTAAAACTTAGATAAAGTCTCAGTGGAGTACCCAGCACATAGTAGAGTTCAAAAGTGTTACTTACTATTATTAAGGAAAGTACTTTTTTCCCATTATTGTTAGTAATTTTACTCTTAGTACCATCTTTCCAGGGATATGTAGTCCTCATCTTCACAGCATTAGAGCACCAATTTGGACTTTTCCCTGAAGGAAGTGTTCAAAGTCAAATCTTGCTTCCTACTAACTAAAAAAAAGGTTAAAGGTTTTGCTTCAAACACCAACCATGAATTGTAGGTTGCTTCCTACACACTGGTTACATTGCCCAATGCCAGGGGTTTGGCCCACTCTGGGTTATGACAGGCATGTGAAAGCAGCGATTAGAAAGTGGGTGGAAGACAACGCGATAAACAAGAGAATATTTCCTTCTTTCTAAACGCCACACATGCTGATTGAACTTTAAGGCCACATAATAATTCTTCTGTTAGCATCTTCCCAATCAAGATACCCACAACAATCTCGGTGAAAGAGACAAATCAAGTATCACTTGTCCTTCCCCAGATGTGGAACCTGAGGCTGCTCAGGCTGGGTTTTCCTCCAGGGTCACACTGCCAGCCACGGACTAGACAGGGGCCTGACCCAGGCTTCTTCTCTTCACAGCTGGAGCCCTTTGACAGAGTACCGTCCAAAAGCACCAGCTAACCAATAGGAATGAGGGACACATCAATCCTTAAATTTAAATTTTTCCAGAACCTTGAGACTGAAAGAGCATCAGCCAAACTAACTGATGCTCTGACGTATCCTGGGTCACTTATGGAGGAGTCTGGGTCAGTTCCACAGTTCTCTGGGTTTGACCGAGTACTCAGAAAAGGGAAGTAATGAGAAGAACCTTTAAGTATTTAAAAAAGGCTTCTAGAACTACAAAGAAATATGAGGGGCTACAGTTTTGAAGTCCACTGTGTGTACATTGTAATCTCTGCACACAAAGAGCCGGCAGCTGTCGCAGACCCTCTTCCCATATCAAAAAATTCCATCATCTTAAAATTTAAAACCAACAGTAATAATTTGTTAGTTCATTCTCCCAAATACCACTAAAACTATGCACAAAAATTCATCATGCTCCAATTAATAACACCAAAGTCTGAAGCCATTTCAGATAAAGCGATAGCAAGGAACTAAGATAACTTACCTCGATTAGAATAGACTAGAACTGGTGTTATGAAAGAAACTCTCACTGTACATTGATTTCTATCTGCTTAAAAAATGAGCATTTTAAATTACGCTTGCCATTTATTGGCTAAGGATGCCAGGGTAGAATGCATCATCTCTGCCCTTCTTAAAAAGCAAAGTAATATCAAATACTAATAGAAAGAGTGACATTTGGAGACGGGTAACCTCAGCTTACATCCTAGATCTTTTAATTTGCCAGCTGAGGGCTTTGGAAAGGTCCTACTCTACCTCAGTCTCTGTGACACTGCCTAGAAAATATTAATTATAATGACATCTCACCAGGTAGTTGTAAACAATGAAACAGATAATTTATGTGAAAGGCCTGGAGTGTTTATTATTATATTTTCTGGCTACACTGCACTTTTGAACACCCTTCCTCAATTTGGGAAATTTCTCCTTTTAAGGCCCCCCATCCTGAAAGTATAAACCAAGAACCCTGAGCCTCCATGCATCCCAGGTGCAGACAAGACCCAGGCTCCCTCCCCCAGAGTCAGACGCCCCTCCCATGGGGCATTTCCAGTTTCAGCTGCAGGAGCCAGGGCCTGTACCCCGCAGCAGTGCCAATGGGATCTCGCTGAAACAATCCTGACACGTAATTTCAGCTAATATCGCTTATAAACTAATGTAATTTAATAAACCCTTTTGGCAAGACTGCTATTAGCAAGCCAGAAATGCTGCTCAAAGCCAACTCTATCCTCAAACATGGCATGAAGCCCTGTCCAACAAATGACAGCTCCCTATCGCCCATCTGCACTGAGTCCCCACATTGAAGAGTATTTACTAAGCAGTTAACTTTTGTTGAATACTTATATATAAGTCAGAAAAAATGAGAACACTGAAGCATAGTGATTGTATTAATTATCTAAGCTCAAGTGGCTAATAAGTGGTAGAACCCCAATTAGCTCATTGTCCTCATAAACAAAACCTATTTTATTGATGAGGACAGTGGGGTCCAGAGAGGCAGAAAACCTCTGGAAATTACAGGGCTCATGAGTGAAACAGCCAGGATGTCACATTATACTACAATGCTTTCCTTTGATGTCAAGCATATAGCTCTGGGGCTTATCTTTTTAATAATATCTACCAATTACAATGACAGCTCAAATCTTGGTATCTAGAAGAATACTCTCTTGGGCTCTGTTCAATAAGCAAAATAAAAGCCCCGCACTTGTTAACGTGAACGGAATCCTATCTTTCAAATCTTGACGTTATCCTCAAAATAGTTCAAGCAAGTGGCACATTCTATACTTGAAGAGTAAAGAACGAAGTCATTATTCTCTGATCGATCCTGATGCCCTGTAATCTTCTGCTCTGGAAGTATAGAATCTAAACTATATAGTCAATAAATCTCAGGGGGGGTCATTACAGTTACAGATTCTGGACATCAATTCCTGGTTTTGGTGCTTCTGTTGATGAGCTGACCGTCACCAAACAAGTCAAAAAAGCCCTGTCTAGGGCAGGCCCTGGACTGCTGAAAGTTGTAATTCCCCTTGTCAAACACCAACACCATCAGAGTCATCACACGTGGCTTTAGCACATGTAGTTGCTGTTGTTCTGATGACAAAATAGGGAAGAGCCGCCTGCGGCAACACACTGAAGACATCATTGGGTCTCAATTGATTTCTTTTAAATGAATACTTAAGCCGCCCATGCTTTGTACTGGACTTCTGCTGAACACAGTCTACACATTTGATTTTGTAGCTAGACACACTTTTCTTGTTTGTTTGTTCGTTTGAGACAGATTATCACTATGTCACCCTCAGTAGAGTGCTGTGGCATAACGCTTCACAGCACCCTCAAACTCTTGGGCTTAAGCAATTCTCTTACCTCAACCTCCCAAGTAGCTGGGACTACAGCCGCCCACCATGACACCTAGTTATCTTTTTGTTGCAGTTGTCATTGTTGTTTAGCTGGCCCGGGGTGGCTTTGAACCCGCCACCCTCGGTGAATGTGGCCGGTGCCATAATCACTGTGCTACAGGCACTGAGCCAAACGCTTTTATTTAAAAACAAAGAAGACAAGATTTCAGCTTTGAGACTTCCAGGTTAGGTGCTTAGAAGCGTTCAAAACATGACCTTCTAAATTCCTTCCTTCTGAGTGGGTCACATTCCTGGAAATACAATACACCAAAAACCTAAGAAGCAGAGGCAGAAGGGAAGAGCCACTCCCAGTGGCCCTGCTCATGTTAGACAATCTCATTTCAATCGCAACCACATTTGAAAGGGCTAAGGGACAATTTGGACACTTGTAGATGCTTCATACTCATCTGAGACATCAGACTTCTCTTCTCATAGTGCTAAGACACAAGGGACAGAGTTCTGCAGATTGAATGCCAGACCCACAGAAAATCTGTGGATTTTTTTCTTTTTTTTTTACACAATGAATTGCTTTTATTTCGGTATGCATCCACATTTCAGCATTTAGTGGTCCTGAACAGAAGGTGAAAAAACGCAGCCATTTTCCAGGAAGTCAAGCCTGCCAATTTTGGGGATCAGCTATGCTCATCCAGTTCTTTCTGGATCCCTGCTGAGGATTGGATCGTGCGAAGCAGCAGCACCAAAACCAAAGCATGCACTGAATTCAAGGTTGTTTTGTTTAAGTTGTCAAATTACAAACTACACCCCAATTGATTACAAGCATGACAAAATGAGAGCCCTGTTTAAAACTTCTTTGATTTTTAAAAGCAAAAGCAATTATAGGAAAACAAAACAGTTCAGAGAGATGGTGTGTGCTTACAAGTGTCTTCATGTGGGCTTTCTCCCAGTTACCAAGGACTCTGAGAGCAGGCAGGTCTGAGTAACCCTGGTGACTGTTCACCTTATCAAAACCTGAGCTAAAAAAATGCATCAGCTGATGATGACAGCAGAGGTGGCAGGGCTGAGGACCC
>CAUYRH010062436.1:0-10866 GCA_963574655.1 Perodicticus potto
ATGACCATTCTCTTCTAGCTTGAAAGGTTTGATCAGAGAGATCTGCAGTTATTCTAATATTCTTCCCCTTGTAGGGAATGGATTTCTTACATCTGGCTGCTTTCAGAATTTTCTCCTTCATATTAACTTTAGACAAGTTTATTATGATGTGCCCGGGGGATGTCTTATTCGGGTTGAATTGTGCTGGAGTTCTGAAACTGTCTGCTATCTGAATTTCAGAATCTCTTGGCATGTCTGGAAAGTTCTCTTTCATAATCTCATAAAGAAGAGACTCTGTGCCTTGTTACACCACTTCATCATTTTCAGGTATCCCTATAAGGTGAATATTGGTTTTCTTTGAGTTATCCCAGAGCTGTCTGAGAGAATGATTCATTTTTGCCTTCCATTTCTCTTTCTTGAAGTTTGGGAGCTTTGGAAAGCTTTGTCTTCCATGTTGGGAAATCCTTTCTTCTGCTTGCTCCATTCTGTTACTGAGGGATTCTACTGTATTTCTCAGATCTTTGAGGGCTGCAACTTCTTGTGTCAATGTGTCAAAAATCTTTGGTCATTTGTCTTTGATTTCGTTGAATTCTTGAGACATCTTTTGGGTCATCTTTTGGATTACTACTTGAAGTTCTAATTCAATCTTTTCCTCCATTCTGCCGCTCTTATTTGCTATCCAGACTCTGATTCGATTTCTGGCATCTCAGCCATTTGCTTATGCAAGGAATTTTGTGCTCTATCTACCTTGTGGTTCCTTGGGGGAGTTGATCTACTCTGATTATTCATATTGCCAGAGTTTTTCTGTTGATTTTGCCTCATGATTATTTTTCAATGTTGCCTATGACCGTCCTCAGAGTTGGGGAGGTGTCTCTCCCCGATCAGACCCCAGCACGATCACTCTGTTGTTATTGGATCTTTGTAGGGAGTGACCCTGTGTAGCTCCTCTGGGACTGCCCCACCCAGGGAGTTCTGGCTGTGGGAGCAGCTCTGGAGTGTGGCACGCTGGGATTCAAACAACAAGGTGTGGAATGGTGCAAGTGGTTCTGGGAGTGCCTGGTACCCAGTGGCCTTTGCAAAGGGAGCCGGTGCCTCCAGTAGTCTCTGGCTGGGAGGAGGGCTCTGGAGGGAGGGCATGGGTTGCACAGCCTCCTGAGTACCTGGTCAGATGGGTGGGGCTGGTGGGGCGGCAGAGAGGGTAGGGGAGGATGTGGGTTGTGTGGCTCCCAGAGTTCCTAGCCAGGGCAGGCAGGTGGAGGCTTGGCATGTTCCCGGTGGAGTCCCTGGCCAGTGTGGGTGGCAGGTGGAGGCCCAGTGGGGAGCGGTGTGGAGCACACCGTGGTCCTGGCAGAGTCCCTGGCCATGGCAGGCAGGAAGCTGAGGCCGGGTGGAGTCCGTGGCTTCTGGGAGCGGAGGACTGAGTCCTGGTGGGTGCAGATCAGACCCGTGCAGGGTCCGTGCGGAGTTTGTGGCCGCTGTGGGTGGTGGGCTGAAGCCCAGTGAGACATGGATTGAAGCCACATGGGAGTCCGGGGGAGTTCCTGGCCTGCTGGCAGTGTGCCAAGGTGCTGCGGAGTGCCAATTGGAGCTGTGGGTGTACCAATGGAGTTCCTGGCCACTGTTGGCAGCTGGCGAGGACTGGTGGGGCATGGATCAGAACTGTGCGGAGGTCCCTGCGGAGTCCCTGGCTGGCAGGTGGTAGGCTCTGCGGGAGCAGAGTGGAGCCCTGGGGTTCCAGGTGGAGTCCTTGGCCTGGGAGCTGGTGGGGGCTCAGTGGGGCCCTGGAGTCTCTTACCTAGCAGGCTGCCTGGTCCAGTAGGTAGGGAGGATGGGTGCTGCTCAAGTCCTCCTCCCTCAGTTTCAGCAGAGGTCAGGCTTCTGGTATGTCAGGTAAGGGGGGAAGGGTGTCCTTACAAGAATGTTGTGAATCTTGGAAGGGCTATGCCATTCAGATCACCTCAAGGACCTTCTGGTAAGGACTGATAGGAAGCTGCTGTGTGCCTGGAATCCCAGCTACAACCTCAGCGAAAGACAAAAACCTGTGAAAGCTTTCTGTGGTCTCTGAGGAGGGAGTCACTGAGGCAGTGGGTTCACCGTCTGAAGCAGAGATGCTGCCGCCACCCGCTCCTGGGCTTAGGGCCCAGCGGCTGGCCCCTCCTCGCTTGCCAAGGGCACCAGGCAGCACCAGTCACTTGGACCAGAGAAGTTGGGTGGCCGCATCCACAGCCTCGGGAAACCAGTAAGAGTAACTCGTTTACTTTGAACTTTTCGGCTCCGGTCCGGCAGACACACACACATGCTCTCACACATGCACACACACCAATAATTCCCATTCTTGATCTTGTGTTAGATTTTGAGAAAATGAATCAGGCAGTGATTTTTCCTGAGGAGAAGCAAGGCTGCTATGGACTTACAGAGGAATTCTGATGAATCTTGGACATAGGCTTGTTAATAGATTCCTAATGTTCATCTGGAAAGCTGACTTGTGGCACTGAAGAGATTAGTTGTGAGGTGAACTATCACCTGAGTGGTTGGATTTCTCCATAAGTGGTCCCAGTGGGATCTGGTGGATTCAATTCACCACATTTCTCTGGACCTCATTACTTAAAATTAGCCACCATAATGTTCTCTTGGTCAAAAGGCCACCTAAGTCATCTCAGAAAGCCTGAGGAGCAACTGATGCTTGTTATTATATCTGTATTTTTCCTACAACCTGAGGTTTATGACTCAAGCAAATGAGAAAGCTTATTAAGCATAATAATAACAATGACAAATGCCAGGGCAGCTTCTAACATTTACTGAGTACTTACTACGTGTCAAGACCTGAGCTAGATTGCTTTCAATTTTCATAGATACTTATAAAATGGGTATTGGTAAGGTCTTAAGTCTTCAGATGAGGAAACTGTGAAGGAGAGAAATAAACTTTCTAAGGTAATCAATGTGTAGGAGCAGAGGCGTGTATGGTTTGCTGGACTCAGAAACTCATGCTTTTAGCCAATCTGAAGATTTCCTAGAGGAAATGATGGAACAGTCTTCCCAATTATGCTTTACTCACTACCTTTCAGGGAATTGTTAAATGGGTCATTTCTGAGCCTTTATAATCGAAATGTTGAGAGGATTTGGAAAGGCCTTTATTATCTTTGGGAAGTGCTTATTTAATTCTTATCATGACAATTTTTGCTTTCTTTTTTTCATCTGCTCCACAGCCCCTTTGCTGAACCCATTACCAATCAGTGATATTTTTAAATTTAGAAATACATTACTTTGAGCTGGGCTGTGTGCCAAATACTCCCCAACAAAATTATAATTTACCACAAAGACCTCATTTCACTGGTATTGTGATATGTGAATATTTTGCTTATGGTGGGAGGTAACTGACACAGTAGAACTCTGGGAGGTGGAAAGTTTCCATCAAGTCAGTGCTTGCTCACTACCAAACAGGGGCAACCTGAAGCAATCTCCTCTAGCCTTAGTTTATCCATTAAATGTAATTCACCATATCAATAGAAGCAAAAACAAAGACTATGATCCTCTCAATAAATTCAGAAAAAGCATTTGATAAAATTCAACATCCTTTTCTAACAAAAACACATAAGAGAATAGGCATAGGTGGTACATTTCTTAAACTGCATGTTTCTTTCTTTTTTTTTTTTTTAACTTATTTCAAGACAATTCTATTTTATTTTATTTTATTGTTGGGGATTCATCGAGGCTACAAGAAATCAGGTTACACTGATTGCATTTGTTAGGTAAAGTCCCTCTTACAATTGAACTGGACATTTCTTAAACTGATTGAAGCCATCTACAACAAACCCATGGATAATATACTGTATGGAGTAAAATTGAAAGATTTTCTACTTAGAACTGGAACTAGACAAGGATGTCCTCTATTGCCACTACTATTCAACACAGTGCTGGAAATCTCGCCCATTCAATCAGGGAAGAAATGAATATAAAGGGCATCCAAATGGGGACAGAGGAGGTCAGTTTCTCACTCTTTGCTGATGATATGATCTTACTCTTGCAAAACTAAATTATTTCTTAAGTCTCATGTTCAAATTCCTTGGTTACTGATTTCCTAGTCCAAGTAGGGGTCAAATTATAGATGTAGAGCAAGCATATCAAATGTTAATAGTTAAGAACCTAAGTCCACTTGCCTGAGTCTGAATGGTGGCTCCACTAATTACTGGCCTTTAACCTTCATTCAGCCACCGTGATAATGTGAATTAACTAGAGGCAGACACTGAGAAGTTTGGTGTACATGATATTTAAGGGTCCATACATCCCTGAAAAGAAGGAAAGGAAGAAGAGAGAAACTAAACTGTGAAACAGGTCAGACGAAACCTTGGCCAGTTCAAGGGGAATTCTGGAGCTCATCTGGCCATCAGAGTTTTCCCATAATTTAGGTTTCTGTGATTCATTACTTGATAAAGGCTTAGCTGGAATAAATGTACCCTTGGGCAAGGTGGCTTTTTGCAACTGAAGGAAACCATGAAGAAACTGACAGCTGGAAGACTAAGTCATTTTTTAGGGAAGCATTTGATGGTGCATTTCTACACAGCTACCTTTCATGCCTCAGTTTTCTTCTTTGCCAAGAGGTGGTAATAGTAAAATCTGCTTCCTGGAGTGTTATGATAATTAAATGGATTATTATACATAAAGTGACTACAACAGGAGTAGGAGACACAGAGAAGCTCTTGATATATATTACTCATGATGATGATAATGATAATTCTATAGAGTTTTTAAGCCATTAAGAAAGTTGAAGATCATCTAATTTAGTGGTTCTTAAATTTCAGCATGTTATCAGAATAACTTGGAGGGTTTGTTAAAACACAGATTGCTAGGCTGTATCTGCAGAGTTTCTGACTCAGTACTTCTTAGATGGAGCTTGAGGATTTGCATTCTTAGTTCAGAATTCTTTATTATGCTTCATTAACTCTGTTGATGATGCTTTCTATTGCCTTTTTCATTTCATTTTATTGTTCAATTTCAGGATCTCTGGGTTTTTAACATAATTATTTCAATCTTTTTGTTAAATTTTTCTGATATATATTTAAAGTGTTTCTCTCTGTGTGTGAATGTGTGTGTGTTTTAAGTTTACTGAGGTTTTTTTTTTATAGAACGCTTCATGAATTTGCACAAGGGGTCATGCTAGTCTTTTCTGTATCATTCCAATTTTAGCATATGTGCTGCGAAAGCGAGCACATTTACTCACGTTTTTTAGTTCACTGAGATTACAGGCAGTTACTTTAAATTCTTTGTCTGACAGGTCTCATATCTCCACTCCTTTTGGGTCAATTACTGTCACCTTATTTTTTTCTTTTGGTTAGGTCATATTTCCATACTTATTTTTAATGTTTGTTGACATACATGGATATCTGTGCATTGAAGAATTAAGTATTTATTCTTCACAGTTTTGGTTTGTTTGTACCTTTCTTCATTAGACCTGCTCAGAAGTTCTAAACAGATTGACTCGTGTTTCCTAAGCTTGTGACTGCTACAATTATTGCATTATTATATGTCATCTGAAGCTCATGTTTGCTGTGAATCTCATAAGGGCTGTGAATCTCACAAAGGTTGGTATGGTGCCCCAACCTGATATACATGGGGAAGATGCAAGAAGGGTTCTTGGGCTGTGTGGGAAAGCTGGCTACTGGAAAGCACAGAAACCTGTTCCAGTGGCCCATATGGGTACATTTCCCTGCTGTTCCCTGAACAGGCAGGGAGGTTCACAGACTGCAGCAAGAGAAGCCAGAGCCAAGACTCAGCCCTTTCAAGACTGGCTGTGGGATGGTGCCTTGTGAGCATGAGCCTGCCCCTGTGGCCCTGCTGGGCATATGTCTTCCAGCTTTTCTCAACACAGGTGGAACAGTTCCCTGAGTGCAGCAAAAGAAGTTGCAACTGAGACCGCGCCCCTTCAGAATCTGCTGGAGGCTGATGAGCCTGCCCCAGTGGCTCAGAGAATGCTCATAGCTCCCAGAAGTTACTTACACAGGTGAGATAGTTGCCTGACTTCAGCAAGAGGCCAAGTTGAGACTGAGCCCCCAGAGGATTTGCTATGAGAAGGAGGCTGGCAAATCTGTAACAAAACTCAATCGAATGGGTAACTCCCAGGCTGCATGATATGTGCAAGTCTTCCTCTGGGTTCTTGTGTGAGCAGTACTAAGCTGACCAGGACTGGAGCTGAGCCACAGGAAAACTTTCAGGTTCACTGCTCAGACCAGTATCAGGAGGCAGGTGAGCCTCTCTGCCAACACACTAGTGTGTAGGTAGTTGTTCTTAGACTCCTTGGCATGTGGATTTGATTGCCAATAAACTCCTTAGAAAATGGCGCCATTTTCCTGGGAGCACTGTTGTGGTAGATCTGCTACCTGGGTGCAAGTATAAACTCTTAAAATGATCCTTGTAGGTTTTGAACTCCACCAGATTCTACAACCTGTTACCTGAATTCTGAGACCACTGAAATAAGACTTTTGTCTGTGTGTAGGTATAGAATTCTTGTGTTTCTGGGGTGATACTAGTGGGTGACCTCCTATACTGCCATCTTGCTAAGTTCACTCTTCAATTTGCATTTCTGGTAGGTTCCCAAGTGATGCTGATATTGCTGCTTTTGGTATCACAAGTTGAGAACTACTGGTCTAAGCATTTCCTTTTTCAATTGAAGTGCATGCAGGTAAGTTTGGCCAATGTCTTATAGTCAGGTTATAGCAGAAGGAGATAGACCCAGAATCAATATTCCCAGTCTGCTGCTCTTTCCACTACTGTAGCACCTACATCAGTTCAGGGTTGACATGACAAAATTACTTCTTCAGAGCTGATGCTAACTCCAGAGGTTAAAAATGTTTTGTTTGTACTAAGATTTTTAAAGATGTGACTAACAGTATGTGAAACACCTGAATCAGTACAATTTATTTAGTGAATTCCTTTAGGTAATTACTTTTATGGAATAATTCCTGGTGGTGCAGTTCCCTTTTACAGTACTCCTAGGGATATTTGAAATAAAAGATGAATGTTTTGCCATAAAGTTTAATTAAGAAGGTTAATTAAGAGAAAATACCATATAGCACATAGCAAACTTCCTCCATCCTCCAGGGCAGATGTGACTCCCATCCATACCCTCCACCTAACCGAAACACATAGAATACTCTTCCCAGGTATCTGTCTCTCTCTCCTTCTTGCCCAGGCTCACCTTTGGATATGACAAGTGTTGAGTTTTAGAAAACTGGAACTGTGTTCAATTAATTGCAATTTCCTCTCTATATTCATGAAAGACAAACTTCCTATTTGTTCAGGCTGCTATGTCGACCACCTTCTGAGATACTGTTTGGGCTTGCAGTATTGTACCCCCATCATCATTCTGCAACATGGAATTCTGGGCTAGTTCTGCCAGTAGGTGGGGAGATCGCTTTTTGGGGAGATCATTCAATTATGGATTTTACTTCTTCTTGAGTGTTGAAGGTCTCTTTTCATTTCTTCCAGAGAGTCACTTGCATGCAGTTTAGAGCCACTCTTCCTCTACCTGCCTCAAGGATCTCATGCAACAGAATGGTCTCCCTGGAAGCTCCATTCCATATAGTGGATCTTCCCAGTGAGTGTGCAAAAAAGGACATGAGCATATATTTTACTGTTCCATGTCTTATTTGAAAGAAGAACAGATGGTAACTGAGGACTCAGAAGGCATACTTTTCAGCTGTGTAGAATGGACCAAGCTGTCAAAGAGGGCTATTGAGCCCCCATAGCCATAACTGATCCTTAACCACTTCAACTTTGATCAGCTCTTCATTTCCTTTTTTGCTGCTTCATAATGTTTGTATGAAGGAAAAAAAGGAAAGCGATAACAGACTGGCTGCATAATTTGTGGGGCCCTGTGAAAAATGAAAATGCAGAGCCCTTATTAAAAAATTATCCAGAATTTAAGATGACAACAGTATATTACCCCAAATTGCAGGGCACTTCTTATTACAGGCCCTTGTGTATCCACCTATGAAGCTAGTCCTGGGTGACAACCATAACCTGTGACCACGTGTGCCCAAGACTTAGGATAAACTTCCTTTCCAAAATTTGTGTGTGACATCTAACCAGACCTTTCCACTGCTCTACCTCACTTGTGGTGGCAGATTAGGAGACTTCTGTATTGCTTTGGCACTGGCCTTAAATTTCAGCCTAAAAGGTCTTGAGGGCAGAATATTCATCAGTAGAATCATAACTATTCTTCAAACTTAACATTGTTAGTTGGAAACAGTTTCTCAGGAAATAAAAATGAGAAAGATAAAATAGTCTTAAGACAAAGATCTGCTCAGTCTCTTAGCTACCTAAAGCATGTAAAGGGATTTTAAGTTAACTTTTAAGCTGAGTTCACCAGGGAGCAAATCAAGATCAGGGTAGAAGAACTGATCATGATAATGCAGCCTGTGACCTAGATATGCCCTTGATCTGCTGTCCTGGGGGCAGTGCACAGTGTACTTTGTGAGTCAACACAGTGGGAACAGGATTCTTATCTTAAATTTTTTTTTTTAATTGTTGGGGATTCATTGAGGGTACAAGAAACCAGGTTATACTGATTGCATTTGTTAGGTAAAGTCCCTCTTACAATCGTGTTCTGCCCCCAAAAGGTGTGGCACACACCGAGACCCCACCCCTCTCACTCATTTCCGCTCTCTGCTCCTCCCTTCCCCCACCTATCCCTCATTCTTTTTCTCTCTACTCTCGCCTCCCCTCATCCCCACCATGTCATTAATTATCATTAATTATATTTATATCAAAATTGAGTACATGGGATTCATGCTTTTCCATTCTTGTGATGCTTTACTAAGAATAATGTGTTCCACTTCCATCCAGTTTAATACAAAGGCTGTAAAGTCTCCATTTTTTTAATGGCTGAATAGTATTCCATAGTGTATATATACCATAGCTTGTTAATCCCTTCCAGGGTTGGTTGGCATTTAGGCTGTTTCCACATTTTGGCGATGTAAATTGAGCTGAAATAAACAGTCCAGTGGAATTGTCCTTATGATGAAAGGATTTTTTTCCTTCTGGGTAGATGCCTAGTAATGGGATTGCAGGATCAAATGGGAGGTCTAGCTTGAGTTCTTTGAGAGTTCTCCATACTTCCTTCCAAAAAGGTTGTATTACACCAGCAGTGTAAAAGTATTCCCTTCTCCCCACATCCATGCCAGCATCTGCTGTTTTGAGATTTTGTGATGTGGGCCATTATCACTGGGGTTAGATGGTATCTCAGGGTGGTTTTGATTTGTATTTCTCTAATAATTAGGAATGATGAGCACTTTTTCATATGTTTGTTAGCCATTCATTTGTTTTCTTTAGAGAAGGTTCTATTCATGTCTCTTGCCCATTGACATATGGAATTGTTGGCTTTTTTCATGTGGATTAATTTGAGTTCTCTATAGATCCTAGTTATCAAGGTTTTGTCTGATTCAAAATATGCAAATATTCTTTCCCGTTGGGTAGGTTGTCTATTTACTTTGGTTGTTGTCTCCTCAGCTGTACAGAAGCATTTGAGTTTAATTAAGTCCCGTTTGTTTATTTTTGTTGTTGTTGCAATTGCCATGGCAGTCTTCTTCAAGAAGTCTTTCCCCAGGCTGATAACTTCCAGTGTTTTTCCTATGCTTTCTTTCAGGATTTTTATTGTTTGATGCCTTAAATTTAAGTCCTTTCTCCACCTTGAATAAATTTTTGTGAGTGGAGAAAGGTGAAGGTCCAATTTCAGTCTTTTACATGTGGATATCCAGTTCTCCCAGCACCATTTATTGAATAGGGAGTCTTTCCCCCAAGGTATGTTCTTGATTTCTTTATTGAAGATTAGGTGGTTGTAAGATGTTAGTTTCATTCCCTGGTTTTCTATTCGATTCCAAATGTCTTTGCCTCTATTTTTTGTGCTAGTATTATGCTGTCTTGACCACTATGGTTTTGTAGTACAGACTAAAATCTGCTAGGGTGATGTCCTCAGCTTTGTTTGTATTACTAAGAACAGCCTTAGCTATACTGGTTTTTTTCTGGTTCCATATAAAACGCAGAATCATTTTTTCCAAATCTTAAAAGTACAATGTTGGTATCTTAATAGGGATGGCATTAAATAGGTAGATTGCTTTGGGAAGTATAGACATTTCAACAATGTTGATTATTCCTAGCCACGAGCATGGTATGTTCTTCCATTTGTTAATATTCTCTGCTGTTTCCTTTCTTAGGTTTTCATAATTTTCTTTATAGAAGTCCTTCACCTCCTTTGTTAGGTATATACCTAGGTATTTCGTTTTCTTTGAAGCTATGGTGAAGGGAGTTGTGTCCTTAATTAACCTCTCATCTTGACTGTTATTGGTGTATACAAAGGCTACTGACTTGTGGACCTTGATTTTATATCCTGAGACATTACTGTTTTTTGATGACTTCCAGGAGTCTTGTGGTTGAGTCTTTGAGTTTTTCTACGTGTAAGATCATATCCTCAGAAAAGGGGGAGAGTTTGACCTCCTCTGCTCCCATTTGGATGCCCTTTATTTCCTTGTCTTGCCTAATAATATTGGCTAGCACTTTTAGCACTATGTTGAATATTAATGGTGACAGAGGACAACCTTGTCTGGTTCCAGTTCTAAGAGGAAAAGCTTTCTGTTTAACTCAATTCAGTAAAATATTAGCTGTGGGTTTTTCATAGATAGCTTTGATCAGTTTCAGACATGTGCCATGTATGCCTATACTCTTCAGTGTTCAGTGTTCTAATTAGAAAAGGATGCTGGATTTTATCAAATGCTTTTTCTGCATCTATTGAGAGGATCATATGATCTTTGTTTTTGCTTCTGTTAATATGGTGGTGAACGTTTATGAACTTGCATATGTTAAACCAGCCTTGCATCCCTGGGATGAATTATCTTA
>CAUYRH010062438.1:0-17689 GCA_963574655.1 Perodicticus potto
CCTCGGGAGCCGGGGAGGGACGGAGACCCCCGTGGTGGGGGGTGGGCGCTCTGCGGCCGGTCCTCGGGAGCCGAGGAGGGACGGAGATCCCCGAGGTGGGCGCTCTGCGGCCGGTCCTCGGGAGCCGGGGAGGGACGGAGACCTCCGTGGTGGGGGGTGGGCGCTCTGCGGCCGGTCCTCGGGAGCCGGGGAGGGACGGAGATCCCCGGGGTGGGCGCTCTGCGGCCGGTCCTCGGGAGCCGGGAAGGGACCGAGACCCCCGTGGTGGGGGGTGGGCGCTCTGCGACTGGTCCTCGGGAGCCGGGGAGGGACGGAGACCCCCGTGGTGGGGGGTGGGCGCTCTGCGGCCGGTCCTCGGGAGCCGGGGAGGGACGGAGATCCCCGAGGTGGGCGCGCCATGGCCTGTCCTCGCGGCAGGGGCTCCTGCTGTCGCCGCTGTCTCCGGCCCGGGCCTCGGGCGGGCAGCGAGCTGGGGGCGGCCGGGGTGGGGCGCCGGGAGGGCGCATTGTTCGGCGGGCGCTGTGACCCCTTTTCTGGTTTTCATTCCCAGATCAGACTTTTTAGAATTCAAATGCTGGCTGCTCCTGTGGCCGTCCGTTTGTCCGGGAGCCGTAGGTTTGTTTGGGGTGAGGTCACAGCGAAAGGGTTTTGTTTGGCTTTTTAAACTGTTTCTGGAGAGCTCGGAGGAGCCCGGAGGAGCTGGGGCGCCGACCTCCCGGGTGCGCGGGCCCCGGGGAGCAGCCGCGGCTTGGAGCCAGTCCAGGCTTTGCAGGAGTCGGGTGACAAAGGTGCTCAGCTTGGAGTGGCGGGGAGGCCTGGCGGATGGGACTCTGGGGGTTCCAAGCTGCTCACCTCCAGTCCGCTAACGCTGTATTTCCTGTTACCTTTGTGCCACACCCTGGGGACATTTCCCCAGAGACGGGTGACTTCCAGCTGTTTGGAGTCAGTGCATCTAAGGCTCCTGTCCAGCACCTGGATGTCCAGGGCTTCATCCCTCACCTACGGAAGATGTTACTATTCCTGCCTTCATTTTTATTTATTTATATTCATTCATTCATCCATTTTTTGAGACAAAGAGTCTCACTATGTCACCCTCCGTAGGGTGCCTTGGTGTCACAGCTCACAGCAACCTCAAACTCTTGGGCTTAAGCGATTCTCTTGCCTCAGCCTCCCAAGTAGCTGGGAGTACAGGCACCTGCCACAATGCCTGGCTTTTTTTTTTGTTGCAGTTGTCGTTGTTTAGCTGGCCTGGGGTGGGTAACCGGCAGCAGTAACCACTGTACTACAGGCCAAGCTCCTGCCTTCATTTCTTTCTTTCTTTCTTTTTTTTTTTGAAGAGACAGTCTCACTTTATCGCCCTCGGTTGAGTGCCATGGCGTCACACAGCTCACAGCAATCTCCAACTCCTGGGCTTAGGCGATTCTCTTGCCTCAGCCTACAGAGTTGCTGGGACTACAGACGCCCGCCACAACGCCCGGCTACTGCCTTCATTTCTTTAAATGAGGAATCAAAACTTAGAATATTGAAGTGTCTTACCCAACATCAAGCAGAGCGTAGTGGACAGGGCTGCTTCAGGGCCCAGATCTGCCTTCCAAGCCCTGGCACTCTCTGCTACTCCACCCAGGCCGTGCCCTGCAGAGGTAGCTAGCACAGTGGGTTGGGAGGAAATAAGAGAAATTAATGACAAACAGCGGGAGTGGTTAAGTGCCATATCCAGGTGAATGCTCAAAGCAGAAGATGGTGCTTATTTTTTTTTGTTTGTTTGCTTTTGTGTGATTTAGGGAAATAGTCCCAGAGGAAATTAAATTGTTTCCACCTGCAGAGATTGGCATTTCAGGCCAAGGGAGTGGCAAGTTCAAAGGGACAGAGACTCTGGTGCTCACTGAATATAAGAACTAGAAGACCCTTGGGGAACTCCCACCTGGTAGTTTTACTGAAGACAGAGGTGGAGGCCCAAAGAGGAAGTAATTACTTATGAACAGGAAACGTGAGAGGGACAAAACTGGGACAGAAGTGCAGGTGCTCTGCCTTTTCATCTGGGCTCTTTCTTAGTCATAATGTAAGAGACTGAATTTGCTTAGCACTTAACAGTGTGCCAGGCAGTTTACGTACTTCTATCTCTCTCTCTCTTTTTTTTTTTGTAGAGACAGAGCCTCACTTTATTGCCCTCGGTAGAGTGCTGTGGCATCATACAGCTCCCAGTAACCTCCAACTCCTGGGCTTAGGCCATTCCTGAAGTAGCTGGGACGACAGGCGTCGGCCACTAAGCCCAGCTATTTTTCTGTTTTGCAGTTCGGCAGAGTCCAGACTTGAACCCGCTACCTTCAGTATATGGGGCCGGCGCCCTACTCGATGAGCCACAGGTGCTGCCCTTATATCTCTTTAAGTCCATATAATAAGTCCTTATAACAGTTCCATGAGGTAGACACTGTTTTGTAAAGGAGAACATAGACAAAGGGAAGTAACTTACCCAAGATGACACTGCACACAGAGCCAGCGCTCTTTCCTCAGCCGCTGTAGTGCTGATGAGAAAAGGAGGCAAGAAGGGGGGGCGTAGAGAGAGCGGGTGGCGGTTTACGCCCACAAAGCAAGGGACTGACCAAAAACCTTTGCACCATAAAAATTTGTATCCCTCTATTCAGATGAGGAAAGTAGGTCCCAGAGATGTCTAGTGACTTGCCCAAGGTCACAGGGGATATAGTGGAGCAGGCACTGGAGACCAGGCCTGGCTCCTCTCTACTTCCCCCACTTTGGATGGTGAAACAGTCAAAATTCTCCCTCGCCTGTTGGTCTTTGAAATCTTCCACAGACAGCTGTGCCTTGGGCTCATTGACCTCTGCAGACTGAGAAGCTCTGGTTTGGTCAAATCTCCTAGGCTTCTAGCTGGAGTCACCTGCCTCCACGCCTTGCTATGTGAGTGGGAGGGCAGAGGTCAGAACCCGAGGCTCCCTGCTGCCAGTGGGGGTGATTTTCTATCTCCTGTGCAGCATGTCACCGTGGGATCTGGATCACATCATCCCCAAAGCCCAAAATAGGAGTTGCTTTCGGCTTTCAGGGTCCTTTACAGAAGCCGTTTGATAAAGCAAGTTTCGTTTAGGTTTGCAAGCTAAGAACTGAAGGGACAAATCCAGGTCAGGACAGACTGCATTCGAGGCATGGGACCTGCGGGAAGTTAGTTAGCACGTCTTAAATCTGGGTGAAGAGTGACAAGCAGGCAGAAATATGAATTGGGGGTGGAAAAACGAGACTGCTGAGATACTGCTGTGTGCCAGGAACCCTCACTGACCCAGTGGATAAGACTCATATGATTGCTCAAAATGGATTAAGTTCATCTGGCTTATGTTCACCACCAACTAAGGTGTCTCTGAGGACTTGACTTCCCAAAGGAATATTTGGAAGGAGGGCTTCCACGGAGGAAGGAAGTTCTAGACTAGATTTCAGGAGGCGTAGGGGTTAAGCTAGCTCTGCCCCTTACTGGCATTGTGACTCTCGAGAGCTCAGTTGTCACTCATTCATGTAGTCTGGTGTTCAATGAGCATTTCTGGAAGCCCTGCTGTGGGCCTGGCCTGGTACTGATGGTTGAGACAATGTCAAACAAGACAGCCCTGTGTGGAAGGACTCACAGCTTCCTGGGGGAGACAGACAAGTTGGAAGTGGACTTTGAACTACTCCGGACTATGAACAACTCGCCCCTGCCCCACCGCAAGGACTTATGTCAATAGGGACCAGTTAGCTCTTGAGGAGCCTTTGTGAAAATTTGTAAAAGGGACAGCTCCTGTGCCTCAAAGAGTAGGGCGGCAGCCCCATGTCCTGGAGGTGGCGGGTTCAAACCCGGCCCTGGCCAAAACTGCAAAAAATAAAAATGTTGAAAAAGGTGGTACCCCTTTTACTGGGTGACTGCAGCTCCATACCAAGATGTCCAGCATGGCAAGCAGAGACAAGTAGAGATGTTTCCACCTCTACTTGCCCCATCAGCTGGGGAACAGTCTGCAGACTGGAGTGTTAGGACCGAGACCTTAAAGGCCCAGTGGAAGGCAAAGATGGAGGGGTCCATTTCGGGCTGGGGAAAGGCGTGCACAATGCGTGCAGGCTTGGAAGGAGTGTCCCACACTTGGCCACCTGCACAGGGTGCAATGTGATGGGCAGGCAGAGTTGACTGGCTGATGGAAGAATGGAAGACAAATGAGTTAGGAAGTTTGGTAGGGGTTGTTTATTACTCATCCATTAAATAAGAATTTAGGGGGCATCATTCCAAGTCGAGTGTTGTAAACACTAGGGAAATAGTGGTGAAGTAAATAGACAAAATCCCCTGACTCCAGTGAGATCCTGGTGGCCTCTAGTGTCATGTTAACTGGTCAGAGAGCATCCTGGTTTCTGTCCTGCCTCTCTGCTAACATTGAGAAGTCCCCAAAATGATACAGTGTGTGTAAACGGCCTTTGAGAACTGGGACCATCCGGATCATTCCCACGAATAATCCCTTTTAACCTTATATTCTGAGTGATCAACAGTGGTGCCCAGGAATTGGGGGACCTGTTCCTGACCCTTCCTCTGGGACGAAGAGACCTTTGGTCATGATGCCGCAGGAACTGTCGGAGGCAGCTGAGAAGGCCGGGTGGCCCCTGACTCCCCGGGGCTGGTTTAGGAATTCACTAGCTCAGCCTGAGGCTACAGTACCTGCCATTGTTAGAGGCTCTTTTTCTTTTTTCTTTTATGAGACAGAGCCTCAAACTGTTGCCCTGGGTAGAGTGTTGTGGCATCACAGCTCACAGCAACCTCCAACTCCTGGGCTCAAGCGATTCTTCTGCCTCCGCTTCCCAAGTAGCTGGGACTGCAGGCGCCGGCCACAACGCCCGGCTATTATTTTTTCTTATTTTGGCTGCAGCTGTCATTGTTGTTTGGTGGGTCCTGGCTGGATTTGAACCCACCAGCTCAGGTGTATGTGGCTGGCACCTTAGCCTCTTGAGCCACAGGCATCGAGCTGAGGCTCTTTTTCTTCTGGGTGAAATACAAATGGGGACAAGAGAGTCATCTAAAATTCATAAAGGGAAGAGAAGTTCTCTCTGTGGGATAAAGTGGGCTGAGGAACTTTAGGAGGCCTTGCCAGGTTATTCCCAGGTTGGAAGTCAGGTCTGACTGGCTTGTCACTAGGCCTGATTCAGTTAAAAGATGCCTGGTTCCCAGGCGTGGGGAGCTTGGCCTCCCCCTCACTGCATGACTTTGGGCAAGCCACTTCCCTTTTCTGGGTGCCAGCTCCTTCCTCTTTTAACCACGAGGTCAGACTTACTCAAATTGGAACAACAGAGCCCTTCCAGTGTTTCTACACAACCCCAAATTCTAAACCAGATGAAAGTGGTGGTGTAGTGGTTGGCAAAGGGGGACCTGGGGTGCTGCTGCTTCGATCTCCACCTTGTCTTGCCTTCTCCCCTCAGGACTTCCCCAACAACCAGATATTACCCTGGCGCCATTGAGGAGCGCATTTGAAACTATTGGATTAGATCATTTTACCTTTGACAGGGCTCTGAGGACTCCCAGCTTCAGGATAGGGATGGGGATGATTTAAAAGTTCTGTAATAATTTATAGAATTTTGTGTTTACATGGACAGAATTATCCAACCTTCCCCCAATCCATCATAAATAATCTGGATTATCTAGGAAATGCCCCTCCTTGCTCGGTTTCCATCTACAGACATGAGCTTTCAGTGGCTCCATTTGAATTTGTCCTCCCAATAAAAGAAATCATAAAAAATAAAAAAAATTTGTCCTCCCAACTGTGGCAGCACCTTGGAATGTTAGCATTTAGCTCCCCATGTGAGATGTTTTCTGTATTGGGCAATCTGTGATTTTTTTAAAGGGATATAATTGTTAGAAGACAAAGGTGTAAGCAAGATAGGAATTTATTTCTCTCCTCAAGTGTAAAGTTCAAGTAGGTGTGCAGTTACAATGAAGGCTCTATAGTTGTGGAGACTCATGCTATTCCTATCACATTGCTGTGTGGTCCTCAACACTTGACTTCTGCCTCATGATCCAAAATTGCAGCTCCAGCTCCTGCCATCAAGTCTGCATTCCATCCAGCAGAAAGGAGGAGAGAGGAGACCCCACCATTTCCTGTTAGAGACAGAAGTTGTACACATCACTTCTTTCCACATCTGCCTACCCACAATTTGGTTTTATGTGCACAGCTAACCGCAAGGAAGGGCAAGAAATCTTTTCAGCTAGATAGTCTTGTGACCAATTAAAAATTCTATCACCATGCACAAGAAGAGGGAAGATAAAGGAGGCGAATAGACCTCAGTGGTCTGCCCATTTCCACAGTCCTTTCCCGGCATGAAATTCTGTGATGTGAATAGAATCTAAAGCTTAAAGCTGGAAGGATTCTCAAGAGTGTAGCTAACCCAGTCTCCTTCACCAAATGATGAAGACATTATAGACTCATTTTACGGAGAGGGCAGCCGGGGGCCCAGAGGGGTTTGGTGACTTGCCCAGGGCTAACTCAGTCAGTAAATAGCAAAGGGAAAAGTGAATCTTGTGTAGACAGTCACCAGGGTGGTGCAATTCAGCAGGCTCCTGGAAGGACTCTTGTCCCTATGACCCTTATGCCATCATCTGGGGGATAAATCAGACTCTGCCCTGGAGATTAGGAGCGTGAGCTTTGAAATCAGACACAGCTGGCTGCGAATCTTATTTCTGCTTCTTATTAACATGGTGGGCTGTGCAAAGCATTTCATGCCTCGGTCTTAGTTTTCTCATGTTTAAAAAGAAGGTAACATCCACCTCACAGGTGTCTCCCTTCTTTCCACCTTTTCTTCTGCCAGTTCTTTTCTTTTCCTCCCTCCCTCCCTCCCTCCTCCTTTCCCATCCTTTCCATTTCCTCTCCTCCTTTTCTTTCACTCATGAAATAATGGGAGAGAAGGGGACCCGGCATGGAGGTTGGCACTCGGAAGTGTAAACCAAAGTTAGCTCTTTTCGTTTCTTCCTTCTCCTTTCCTTCTCTCCCTTCCTTCTTTTTTCCCCCCAACTCTCATATGATTTTGGTTTTTTTTCTCACTAAGCTTAATCACTGGACTGAATAAACGGAGTAGTTGGTATGTACTAGATTCTCTTCCGAATAGTCGATGCCCAGAAATCGTCTGCCCGGACTGATGAACTTGCAGTTCCTTTTTGCAATTTTGCTTTTTTTTTTTCTAATCAGACAAAAATGAGAGTCCTTCTTGGGTTTCCCCCTCCGGCTGTCTCATTGCTAGACCCTGACGTGGCTGTTTCCTCCTTCCTCTACCTGACTTCTGAACTCTTTAAAATAGTTACATAAATGTCCTGCTTACTATGGGGGTTTCCCCACCTTGTCTTCACCTACAGTTTTTCCGTGAGGTCCTGGAAGACGGGAGATGTACATGTGGGTATCCAGGCAGCTGAGCTCGGGATCCAGCCAAGAGGTGCTCAGTAATCTGTGCTGAATACCACCAACAGACGAGGTCTGACAGTTAAGTTTGTGAACTCGTCCTAGACAAAGCGCGACATCCCTCATTGCTGAATGTCACTGTGGTCACCTTGGAAGCCACGCATTGCCCTTGGGAAACCGTGCACTGATGCCTAGTCTACCCTTCCAAGGGCCATCAGAGCTGTTGTCTGACAGTTGAGTTCACGAACTTGCCACTGTGTGCTCATGTTGGCAGCACTGCACAAACAACTCGGTCAGGTTTCATAACCTTGGCCTTTCAGTGGCTCACAGCAGTGTTTGTGTCGATATGTGGGGGTGTCTTGCTGAGTGATGTTCATTATTTTTGTTGTGTGTGTGTTTGCTTTTTTTTTAATTGTTGGGGATTCATTGAGGGTACAAGAAACCAGGTTACACTGATTGCAATTGTTAGGTAAAGTCCCTCTTACAATCGTGTTTTGCCCTCAAAAGTGTTGTGTGTTTTTGTGTGCTGCGTGATGACAGTTCTGATGGTCTTTCCAAAATTGCTTTGAGGGGCAGAATAGGTGCTGGCATCAGCGCGTAGCTTCCCAAGGGGAGTACTTTGAAGTTGATATTCAGCAATAAAGTATGTGGCCTTTTCCTAGGATGAATTCACAGACTCAATTGTCAGACCTCATATGTGACTGCAGGGAAATTGGCCTCAGGGAGACAGCTTCTGCAGGAATCAGCCCGTCCCACCGGACACTTCAAGGGTGGGAAAACCGCAGCCCCGTTGGAGATGGGTTTCCTCTGAGCACGGAGCCTGTGTTCAACTTCCGCATGCTGGCCACAGTGACTGTCAGGAAGAAAGGAGGGAAGAAGGTGCGGTGGCAAAGAGAGAGACAAGAAGAAATGGAAAGACAGAGGAAGGAAGAGAGGAAGAAGTTGGGAAACTAACCTTTATTAAGCTAAAAGGAACAGTGTTGAGCAAAGGCCGCCTCCTTTCACCTTGATGTGAAACAGGACAGAGAGAAATGTTATTGTCCCAGCTTGCGAAGGATGGAAATTGAGGCTCAGAAAGGTGAAGTCACTTTCCAGGCTCATACAGTGCAGATGAGGTGGAATTTGGAACTGGAGCAAGGTCTGGGAAACTCTTCTTGAACCATGGATCTGTCACTAATAAGGTCAAGTGTGAGGATTCAATGAACCCTGTAGAAAGCTAGACCCATCTAAGGAGTCCCTTTTAACAGCAGCGATAACAAAGTTATTTGACCTTGAGAAAGTCACTCACGGCCTCGGAGCCTCGGTTTCCTCTTCTGTAGTGAAAGGTGGACTCTGAGAGTGCTGAGATTCCGTCTAACTCTCCCGGAATTCCTCAGTCTGCTGAGATTCCATCTAACTCTCCCGGAATTCCTCAGCCGTTGAAGTGAGCCATTTAAAAATGATAGATTCTTCCAGGAGGAGCGATATCTCTTTAAGGTCAGGACAAACAAACTTATTTGGGGTTTTTGATGAGATCTCTCCTAATTGATTGGGGTGAAGAGTTCAGAGCTAAGTTGGAGGACTGGATTTTCAGCTCGGAGCTGGAAAAGAGACAGGGGCCTGACCGGATTTTAAGTCAATGACAGCCATGCTTTTAAAGCAGCTGACTGGAGAAGCTTTGCTCAGAACCCAGCCACAGTCTCTACTCTCGGGAGGGGAGACGGAGCTGCCAAGCACGAAGGAAATATGCTATCTTGGTCCCCAAGAAACGCTCTCAAATTTCTGGGGCTTTCCTATGTTTTATTCTGCCCATTGCTTGGAAGGTTTTCACTGTGTCTTTGTTTTGTGTTTTGTGTGCTGTTTTGTTTTCTTTTTCTTCCTTTTTAAAACATGACTTTGGGTTTCTTATTTATTGTGTCTATTGCATGGAACCCATTCTTAACTCTTTCTCTTTAATTTGTTTTTGGTAGGTTTAAAACATTTAGCACAGCAAGAAATTTTGAATTACTTTATCTTCAGTTTACTTAATAATGGTTTTTACCCCTTTTGATATTTATATTTTCTTTCCCTTCTTTATTCATTTAACTAAGATTTATTAACAATAGCAGTCGTCCCATCTACAATGGGGAGAACTTGCCTAATGATGAACACCACTCACATTCTTTCAGGTACTAGAAGGTACCACATCCTTTCACTCAACCACTACAGAGGGTGCCAAAAAAAGTGTACACATTTTAAGCGATGTTATGCGTATATTATTTTTCGAAGTTGAATTGAGGGTATTGTTAATGCCAAGTGTTACCTAGACAGGCTATGCACATCCATTTTACCTGCAATTTATACACAAATGAGAGTCTCAAGAAGGACTCTCATTTTTGTCTGATTAAAAAAAAAGGCAAAATTGCAAAAAGGAACTGCAAGTTCATCAGTCCGGGCAGACGATTTCTGGGCATCGATTATTCGGAAGAGAATCTAGTGCATACCACCTACTCAATTTATTCAGTAGAATCATCAATCATCATCAATTTACTTCCAACAAGAGGGCTTAAAATTTGCATACATTTTTTTGGCATCCCTGGTATTTACTGGACATCCGTTTCCAGGTACTGTTCTAGACACCAGGGATTTAGCAGCAACCAAGGAAAAGCCTCTTTCGTCATGGGGCTTAGATTGTGGTGAGGAACATAGACAATAAACAACTAGACAAATACCTATTTATTTACTTATTTTGGAGACAGTCTTGCTCTGGCACCCAAGCTACAGTGCCGTGGTCTCAGTGTAACTCATAGCAACCTCAAACTCCTGGGCTCAGGTGATCCCAGGAGCTGGGACTACAGGCACCCGCCACAATGCCCAGCTAATTTTTCTATTTTAATTAATTAATGAATTAATTTTGGGGCTGAGTCTCCCTCTTTTGCCCTGGGTTGAGTGCCATGGCATCAGCTCACAGCAACCTCAAACTCCTGGGTTTAAGCGATCAACTTGCCCCAGCCTCCTGAGTAGCTGGGACTACAGGCATGCTCCACCATGCCCAGCTAGTTTTCCCTATTTTTGGTAGAGATGGGTTCTCACTCTTGCTCAGGCTGGTCTTGAACTCCTGAGCTCAAGCATTCCGCCCGCCTCAGCCTTCCAGAGTGCTAGGATTATGGGCGTGAGTCACTGCACCCAGCCCAAATATTTAGCATAGTTTCAGGTTCTCCAAATCCATCTTCAACTCGAAACAACCTTAACATGCAGGTATTTTAAGTCCATTTTTATGCATGCAGAAATGCCAAGGTGTAGTTAAAGTGAGACCCAGTCTGTGGTCTTTGCAGAGTAGGTCCTGGCTTTGTATTGTGATTCATTTCCCACAGGCAAATGAACCATGAAGCTCTGAAGCTTGAACTCCAGGGCCCCTTATGTGCCTGGACCCTTTCTAAATTCACCCTACAGCTGATTTTTTTTTGAGACAGAGCCTCAAGCTGTCACCCTGGATAGAGTGCTGTGGCATCACAGCTCACAGCAACCTCCAATTCCTGGGCTCAAGTGAGTCTCCTGCCTCCACCTCCCAAGTAGCTGGGACTACAGGCGCCCGCCATAACGCCCAGCCATTTTTTGATTGCCGTCATTGTTGTTTGGCGGGCACAGGCTTCGAACCCGCCAGCTCAGGTGTACGTGGCTGGCGCCTTAGCCCGTTGAGCCACAGGCGCCGAGCCAAGTGTTCGTTTTTCATTCAATAAAATATCAGGGACATCATTCTGTTTCAATACAGATCTGCATAACCTTTTCTCAAGATTGAAATATAATTCACATTCCATAAAACTTACTAACTTAAAACGTACAATTTAGTGGTTTAATACACTCAAAAAACCATATAACCATCACAACTAATTTCTAGAACATTGTGGAAGCCTGTTCCCATTAGCACCACTGATTTAGTTCTTTTTTTTGGCCAGGGCTGGGTTTGAACCCGCCGCCTCTGGCATATGGGCCCAGGGCCTTACTCCTTTGAGCCACAGGCACCAGCCCTTAGTTCTTTCTTAATTGTTTTTTTATTTTTGAGGCAAAGTCTCACCCATCATAGCTCACAGCAACCTCAAATTCCTGGGCTCAAGCAATTCTCTTACTTCAGCCACTCGAGTAGTTGGGACTACAGGTGCTTGCCACATCATCAGGCTATTTTTTAGAGACAAGGTCCTGCTCTGGCTCAGGTTCCCAGAGTACTACAATTTGATTTTTTTTTTTTGTAGTTTTTGGCTGGGGCTGGGTTTGAACCCAGCACCTCCGGCATATGGGGCCGACACCCTACTACTTTGAGCCACAGGCACCGCCCAAATCTCCCTATCTCCCTTTTTTTTTTTTGCGGTTTTTGGCCAGGGCTGGGTTTGAACCAACAACCTCCAGCATATGGGGCCAGCGCCCTACTCCTTTGAGTCATGATTTTTTTTTTTTTTTTGAAACAGCTTTATTGGCTTGGCGCCTGTGGCTCAACAGGCTAAGGCACCAGCCACATACACCTGAGCTGGCGGGTTCGAATCCAGCCTGGGCCCGCCAAACAACAATGACGGCTGCAACCAAAAAATGGCCGGGCGTTGTGGCGGGCACCTGTAGTCCCAGCTACTTGGGAGGTGGAGGCAAAAGACTCGCTTGAGCCCAGGAATTGAAGGTTGCTGTGAGCAATGAAGCCACAGCACTCTATCTAGGGTGACAGCTTGAGGCTCTGCCTCAAAAAAAAAAGAAACAGCTTTATTGAGATGGTTCTCATACCATACAGTTCAAAGTGTGCAAGTCAATGGTTTTTGTTTTTGTTCAGCATATTCACAAATATGTGGAACTATGATTAGATTCAAGTTTAGAATTTTCATCATAAAAAAAACCCTGCTTCCTCCTATTTCCTCAGCTTTAAGCATCCACTAATGTACGTTCTGTGTCTCTATTTCCCTCTTTGCCCTCATAGCTATAAGGCAGAACAGCCTTGCCTGGGGGTGATTGGCAAGAAAACTTGGGGATGGCTGGGTGTGCTGGCTCGCTGGCTCACATGTGTAATTAGCTAGAGCTCTTTGGGAGGCCACGGTGGGTAGATTGCTAGAGATCATGAGTTTGAGACCAGCCTGAGCAAGACTCTGTCTCTACTTAAAACAAAACTAGAGCTGGGTGTGGTGGCTAACGCCTATAATCTTAGCACTCTGGGAGGCTGAAGCAGGTGAATTACCGGAGCTCATAGGTTTAAGACCAGCTTGAGCAAAAACCCTGTTTCTAAAAATAGCCGGGTGTTGTGGCAGACGCCTGTATTCCCAGCTCCTTGGGAGGCTGGCACAGAGAATCGCTTGAGCCCAAGATTTCGAGGTTGCTGTACCTCTGACACCAGGGCACTCTACCATGGTGACAAAGCAAGACTGTCTCAAAAAAACAAACAGCGTTGTGATGGGCATCTGCAGTCCCAGCTACTTGGGAAGTTGAAGGAAAAGGGTCATTTGAGCCAGGAGTTTGAGGTACTAAGATGACATGGCACTCAGGGTGACAGAGTGAGACTCTGTCTCAAAAGAACTACTGGGGAGTGTTTCATGGGGGTCCCTTTTAAGGCTGTATTTGAAGCCTAAGTCACTACGGCAGCCAAGTAGGCTTAGATTTAACCATAGCCAGCCCACAGCATGATTAGGAGAATGTTCCAGAGGAGTCTTAAGTGGCTCTGGGATTCCAAGCAGTTGTCCTTTATTGCCCTCTTTGGGCTCTCTATCCTAATGGATGTATCTAAGGCTGTGTATGCCCTTGTGTAACATCAGATTTACCCAGGAGAGAGGAATGTACAGTTTCCTGTGATCTGTGTACTAACCACATAGATCCCAGGTGGGGTATATTGAACTAAGCCAAGGTGAGTGGATAACTTGAGCTCAGAAGTTCAAGACCAGCCTGAGCAAGACTGAGATCCCTGTGTCTATGAAAAACTAGCCAAGCTAGCTGAGGCTGGGCTTGGTGGCTCACATCTGTAATCCTACTACTCTGAGGCGGGTAAATTGCCCTTAGCTCACAGGTTTGAGACTAGCCTGAGCAAGAGAGAGACCCCATCTCTAAAAATAGCCAGGGGTTGTGGCGGGCGCCTGTAGTCCCAGCTACTTGGGAGGCTGAGGCAAGAGAATCACTTAACTCAGGAGTTTGAGGTTGCTGTGAGTTGTGATGTGATAGCACTCTACTGAGGGCAACAGCTTAAGGCCCTGTCTCAAAAAAAAAAGTTTGAGGCTGTGGTCAGCTGTGACGTCATGGCACTCAACTGAGGGTGACAAAATGAAACTCTCAAAAACTAGCTGGGCTGGGTGGCGCCTGTGGCTCAGCGAGTAAGGTGCCGGCCCCATATGCTGAGGGTGGCGGGTTCAAACCCGGCCCTGGCCGAACTGCATCAAAAATTAGCCGGGTGCTATGGCAGGCACCTGTAGTCCCAGGTACCTGGGAGGCTGAGGCAAGAGAATCGCCTAAGCCCAAGAGCTGGAGGTTGCTGTGATCTGTGACTCCACAGCACTCTACCAAGGGCAATAGAGTGAGACTCTGTCTCTACAAAAAAAAACAAACAAAAACTAGCTGGCTATTGTGGCCGGCGCCTGTAGTCACAGCTACTTAGGAGGCTGAGACGAGGATCTCTGGAGCCTAGGAGTTTGAGGTTGTTGTGAACTATGACACTACAGCACTCAACCCTAAGGCAACTTAGTGAAAGTCTGTCTCAAAAAAAAAAAGGCTCGGCACCTGTGGCTCAACAGGCTAAGGTGCCAGGCACGTACACCTGAGGTGGCGGGTTCGAATCCAGCCTGGGCCCGCCACACAACAATGACGGCTGCAACCAAAAAAATGGCTGGGCGTTGTGGCAGGCGCCTATAGTCCCAGCTACTTGGGAGGCGGAGGCAAGAGACTCTCTTGAGTGCAGGAATTGGAGGTTGCTGTGAGCTGTGATGCCACAGCACTCTATCCAGGGTGACAGCTTGAGGCTCTGTCTCAAAAAAAAAAAAAAAAATACTTCAAAATTTGCTTATCGATCGTCCCTTGAGTTTGACTGGGCTTCAAACCAACTAAAAGTTTTCCGCAGGCTGGGTGTGGTACTTCATTCTTGTAATCCCATCACTCTGGTTGGCTAAGGTAGGAGGATGGCTTGAGCCCAGGAGTTCCAACCAGCCTAAGCAACACAGGAAGACCCATCTCCACAAAAAAATAGAAAAGTTAGCCAGTCGTGCATACCTGTAGTCCTAGCTACGGGGGAGGCTGCGGCAGGAGGATAACTTGAGCCTAAGAATTTGAGGTGGTTGTGAGGTATTTTTTTTTGAGACAGAATCTCAGTATGTTGCCCTGGGTAGAGCGTTGTGGCGTCACAGTTCACAGCAAACTCAAACTCTTGGGTTTGTTTTTTTTTTTTTGAGACAGAGCCTCAAGCTGTCACCGTGGGTAGAGTGCCATGACATCATAGCTCACAGCAACCTCTAACTCCTGGGCTCAAGCGAGTCTCCTGCCTCCGCCTCCCAAGTAGCTGGGACTACAGGCGCCTGCCACAAACAAACGCCTGCCACAAACGCCCAGCTATTTTTTGGTTGCAGCCGTTGTTGTTTGGCGGGCCCGGGCTGGATTCAAACCCACCAGCTCAGGTGTATGTGGCTGGCGCCTTAGCCAATTGAGCCACAGACGCTGAGCCAAACTCTTGGGCTTTTAAGCGATTCTCTTGCCTCAGCCTCCCAAGTAATGGGAACTGCGGGCGCCCGCCACAACACCTGGCTATTTTTTTGGTTGCAGTTGTCATTGTTTAGCAGGCCTGGGCGGGGCTCAAACCCGCTAGCTTAAGTGTATGTGGCTGGCGCCTGTAGCACAGTGGTTACTGCGCCAGCCACATAAACACTGAGGCTGGCGGGTCGAAAACCGGCCCGGGCCAGCTAAACAATAATGACAACTGCAACAAAAAAATAGCCAGGCATTGTGCCAGGTGCCTGCAGTCCCAGCTACTTGGGAGGCTGAGGCAAGAGAATCGCTTAAGTCCAAGAGTTTGAGGTTGCTGTGATGCCATGGCACTCTACCCAGGGTGACATAGTGAGATTCTGTCTCCAAAAAATAAATAAATAAATAACAAATCCCATAAGACGTTTCCTGCTCGGCGCCTGTGGCTCAAGCAGATAAGGCGCCAGCCACATACACCTGAGCTGGTGGGTTCGAATCTAGCCCAGGCCCGCCAAACAACATTGACGGCTGCAACCAAAAAATAGCTGGGCATTTGTTTGTGGCAGGCGCCTGTAGTCCCAGCTACTTGGGAGGCGGAGGCAGGAGACTCGCTTGAACCCAGGAGTTGGAGGTTGCTGTGAGCTGTGATGCCACAGCACTCTACCCAGGGTGACAGTTTGAGGCGCTGTCTCAAAAAAATAAATAAAGACTTTTCCACAGTGGCTACACCCTTTTACATCTCCAACTATTGTCTTTTTTGAGGCCTCTGAAAAAAAATGGCTGGTGCTTTTGAGCCACCAGGTCCACCTACAGGAGCAAAGTGGGCATGTACATGTGTGGGGGAGATGTTTGTGAGCCACATTCATGGTTGGGGGCCTGAGACACTAACTTGGGAACAAACCCAGGAGATATCTGGTGGGTGTGGAATGAGTGCTGTGGCTGCACATGAAGGGTTTTTTTTTTTTTTTTTTTGAGACAGTTTCACTCTCTACGTAGAGTACTGTAGTGTTATAGCTCACAGCAACCTTGAACTCTTGGGCTCAAGTGATCCTCTTGCCTCAGTTTTTCAATTTTTTTTTTTTTTTTTTTGTAGAGACAGAGTCTCACTTTATCGCCCTTGGTAGAGTGCTGTGGCATCACACAGCTCACAGCAACCTCCAACTCCTGGGCTTAGGCGATTCTCTTGCCTAAGCCTCAGTGTTTCAATTTTTAGTACAGACAGGATCTTTTTTGCTCAGGCTGGTCTCAAACTCATGAGCTCAAGCAGTCTACCCTCCTGGGCCTCCTAGAGTGCTAGGATTACAGGAGTGAGCCACTGTTCCTGGCCCCTTTTCTTTTCTTTTTTTTGTAGAGACAGTCTCACTCTGTTGCCCTCAGTAGAGTGCCGTGGCGTCAACAGCTCACAGCAACCTCCAATTCCTGGGCTTAGGAGATTCTCTTGCCTCAGACTCCCAAGTAGCTGGGACTACAGGCAACCGCCACAATGCCCGGCTATTTTTTGTTACAATTCAGCCAGGGCCAGGTTTGAACCCGCCACCCTCGGTATATGGGGCCAGTGCACTACTCAATGAGCCACAGGTGCCGCCCCTGGCCCCTTTTCTTCTTTCTTTTTTTTTTGCAGTTTTTGGCCAGGGCTGGGTTTGAACACGCCACCTCCGGCATATGGGGCCGGCACCCTACTCCTTTGAGCCACAGGTGCTGCCCGCCTGACCCCTTTTCTTAAGGCAGAGTCTCATTCTCTTGCTCTTGGTTGAGTGCCCTGGTATCATCATAGCTCACAGCAACCTTGAACTCCTGGGCTCAAGTGATCCTTCTGCTTCGGTTTTTCTATTTTTAATAGAAATGGAGTCTCATTCTTGGCTCAGGCTGGTCTCAAACTCTGGAGCTCAAGCAACCTGCAGGCCTTGGCTTCGTAGAATGCTAGAATTACAGGCATGAGCCACCACACCTGGCCTGCACATGAAGTTTCATTGACACAGGATCATTCGTCTATTTATGGTACCCTCACACGAGGACAGGCAGACACTCCTGGAAATATTTACTGCCCTGACCTTTTCAGAAAGTTTGTCTATAAAGTCCCTCCCGTGGACGCTCCAGGCTCGAGTCACCCTCACAAGGTCCAGCCTGGTCACCACATGTCCCCTGGGTCAGCTTGGGGCAGGGGTGGCCAGTGATGGTTACTTCCCTTAGTTTTCTGCAGTTTGAATCAATTGCGTGTGACCTGGAAAATTAGTATTTCAAGTGAAAAACTAATGTTGGGGATAGGATGTTGAGCCCGCTGAGCCACAGGTGCCGAGCCAATCCAAGAGCATTTTGGGGGTGTCCCGGGAAAAGGGGCAGAGCATTTGGAGTAGGTCCCAGTGTCTCACTGCTAGGCCTTTTTCCCAATATAAGACCTTAGTTATTTGCTTAAGATCTCTCTGTCTGGCTCGGCACCTGTGGCTCAACGGGCTAAGGCGCCAGCCACGTACACCTGAGCTGGCGGGTTCGAATCCAGCCTGGGCCCGCCAAACAACAATGACGGCTGCAACCTAAAAATGGCCAGGCGTTGTGGCGGGCGCCTGTAGTCCCAGCTACTTGGGAGGCGGAGGCGGGAGACTCGCTTGAGTCCAGGAATTGGAGGTTGCTGTGAGCTGTGATGCCATGGC
>CAUYRH010062440.1:0-13060 GCA_963574655.1 Perodicticus potto
ATCTGTGAACAGACATTTTCCAGAATGAAACATCTGAAATCTCCAACCAAATCTAGACTAACTGATGCACACTTGCCTCACTTGTTACGACTAGCAGTGACAAATATGGAACTGGACATTGACCATCTCATTAGCCAAAAGTAGGCCTATAGTTCCCATTGAAATACTGGTAAGTTTGTTGATTTAACTATTTGTTCTTCATTTTAAATATTGTATCTGTTCCCGTTTTGTTTTTTTACTTCAAAATAAGATATGTGCAATGTGCATAGGAATTTGTTCATAGTTTCTTTTTTAAACTATAGTCCGACCCGCCGACAGTCTGAGGGACAGTGAATTGGCCCCCTGTTTAAAAAGTTTGAGGACCCCTGCTTCAGACCTTCATAAATGTAGAGAAGTCTTTATTGAAAGAGCATACATATAACCTTTGCTTAAATAACTCTTTGATTGATTAATCACTTTATTTTAGATAAGATAAAAAATTCATGCAATCTCTGGCTTTCAGCAAAGCCCTGTGTGCTCCATGGGTCACTTATCTCCAAGTTCACCCTTTCTCATAGCACAATATTTAAGTTTGCATCTGATTACAATGTACTTTTTAAATGTCATTGAACTTTCTGTAGTAACATCCCCCAAACCCCTATTCTACTGGTATCCTCTGTGTCTCCCAAACACTGACCCTCCATCTTCCAGGCCCAGGGAGAGACTGGTATTAAAACATTTAAACTTCTTATAATCTAAATTGAGAAGAGAGGCCAGATGTGGTGGCTCATGCCTATAATCCAAGCACTCTGGGAGGCCAAGGCGGGCAGATTGCTTGAGCTTAGGAATTCAAGACCAGCCTGAGGAAGAGCAAGATCCCATCTCTAAATAGAAAAATTAGCAAGGCAGGAATTAGAGACTCCATTTCTACTTAAAATAGAAAAATTAGCCAGGTGTTGCAGAGGGCTCCTATAGTCCCAGCTGCTCAGAAAGCTGAGGCAAAAGGACTGCCTCAGCCCAAGAGTTTGAGATTGCTGTGAGCTGTTGAGGCATGACACTCAACCCAGGACAACAAAGCGAGACTCTGTCTTGAAAAATCAATGAAATAAAAAAAAAAGTTACTTTTAGCTATAATTTCCCATTTTCCCTGTGTATGATGACTTTAGGGGCAACTTTTGGCACACCTTGTGGTTAATACTACTGAACTGTATATTTAAAAATGGTTAAAGTGGTAAAATTTATGTTATGTTTCTGTTACCACAATTGTTTTTTAAAAGGATGCTGAAAACAGGAAACAGTAATATTATTCTCTCATACTACTGTTTATTGTACGACTTAGTATGGAAGTCAGGATCTCATGGCAAGTGGGGACCAGAAATGGAACACAAAGTGGGACTGTCCCCAGGAACTCTCAGGAGCAAGAGCTGTGACTTTCATCTCAAGGGCTCTATCAGCAACTCAGCTCAGCCTCTTCCTGTCTCTGCTTCTCTTCACAAATCTTCTTGCTGAAGATTGGATCCTTATTCTCCTCATAGCTTCTGCCTGATTATTGTGTCACCTTCTTCAAGGCTTAGCTACCTCATAACCTGGTTCATTCTTGGCACCTATTCCACTTCGTACCTCTGCACATCCTTTCATGTCAGTTCCTACTATTACCCACCTCACATTTTGCTTCCCAAATCAGATCTCATGAGAGAATATATGATCGGTCCAACTTGTCCCTCTTTGAGAGCTTTTTGAGCTAGGCTACTCCATATGCTGCTCTCAGTCTGTACTTTGGCTCCCTGTACTCTCATCAACCAGATGACAGGCAGATTTATACAGTTCAACACGGCCACATTCAGTTGTCCCTTTAGCAGAGGCAGTGGATATCCACACTCAGTACAACCTCATTTTCTGTATCTTCTCTTTTTATACTCTAGAACAGCGGTTCTCAACCTGTGGGTCGCAGCCCCTTTGGGGGTCGAACAACCCTTTCACGGGGGTCACCTAAATACATCCTGCATATCCGATATTTACATTACGACTCATAACAGTAGCAAAATTACAGTTACGAAGTAGCAACGAAAATAATTTTATGGTTGGGGGTCACCACAACATGAGGAACTGTATTAAAGGGTCGCGGCATTAGGAAGGTTGAGACCTGCTGTTCTAGAGTAATAGCCCCTTTCTAGGAAGATCCACGGGAACTACATCTTTGACATGAGTATGCATCAGGAGGATCTCTACTCGAGAGAGAACTACCCTGGAGATCCCATCAGTAGCAGGGCCTGCAGAAGCCTTCCTTGCTCTGGAGGCCACCAAGAAATACCCATATCAAAGAGCATGTTAAAACTCTTAGCTTGATTTTATGGCACCTTTTTTTGAGCCCTGCTGTTTAATGATTATGTCCCTAATTTTGGCGTAGCACAGACCCAAAAAATCCTGTGGACAATATCATTTTTAATCAGCAAATTATTTTTAGTTCTTGTTCATTAAATCCTTACAATATATCTTACACATTTGGCCTATAGAAAATGTACTAACTGTTGATCTTTTAAACAGCACTTAATATTTTGTGGGGAAAGAAAACTAAGTAAAATGTTCCCCAAACTTGGAGCTGTAGGGGAACTATTCCGGGACACATCAGACCTGGCTGTCCAGGTCCTGTACAGCAGATGCACTGTCAGCTGGCTCACTCCAGCTCTGCAAAGCTTGGCTTCTAGGCAGGAGAACAGGCAGAAAAGCTGCATTGTTGGTGCCCCCAAGTGGGTACACTTTGATGTGCATGCTGAGGATTTCCTGGTTGGCTCCTCTAGCATTAGGTAACGTCTGTGAAGTGTTTTTAAAGATGGGATAATGATTTTTTTAAAAAAGTGTGTAGGAGGTTTTCTAGCATGATTTCTCATAATATAGTATCCATTAAAATAATAATTAATGTTTCAGGTTACCACTGATCATTTATTTGCTAGCAAATATTTTATAGGAAAGCCTTTAGGTTGTGCTGCCATATACAAATGTGGAGTAGAAAAACGATACATGTTAGTGTCAGACAAAAGTTGGCTTTGAACACTAGCTCAGCCCGTTATCAGTTGTGTGGTGATGGGCTTTTTACTTAACCTTTCTAATCCACACGTTTCTCATTTTAAAAATAAATTTGCAAGTATTTGACAGAGAATTTACCTCATGGGTTATGTACTAGGTAAGACAATACCTGTAATGTAATAAGGATGGTGTCCAGCACATTATAAGCGCTTAATGAATATTTATTATTGTTTGCAAATCACACTGATATATGTATCTATATGTAGTCAAACAAAGTATACTTTATATATACTGAAGTTCTAGGAATCCCCCAAATACATTTTCTTTCTTTTTTTTTCCAAATACCTTTTCAAGAAATTTTTTTCCTACTTAAATCAGCCAGAGGCAATTTCTATTATTTACAACTCAGAACTGAGCAATGCAATGATTATAGCAGTAAAAAGGATGAGGTTGGCCTGCGTTCTTGAAAAAAATCACCATCATAACAGATAAAGACTAAAAAGAGCGCTAGATTATAATAGACTAAAGAGATACAAAACTAAATGTAATAAGTAATTTTGAACTGGTTCTTATATTGAGGGAAAAAAATTCTTTGAAGGACCTTATTCGGGACAATTGATGAAATTGGAATATGAACTGTAGTTTGGAAAGAAGTTTTATCTCAATGTCAAATTTCCTGAATTTTATAAATGTACCATGGCTAGGTAAAAGAATTTTCTTATTATTAGGAAATATTAAAGTGCATGACGCATACAATCTACTTTCAAATGGCTAAAAAAAATTAATGAAAATATATGCAACATGCCTGGATGTGTACACATTTAGATGACTGATAGACACATAGATACATACCTATGTATGTAGGCAATACCATACACACATACACACATGTGTGTGCAGAGAAAGACAGAAAATATTAAAAAATGAACACAAAAAAGTACAGATAATGGTAAAAATTGATGAATCAGGGTAAAAGGTAAACAGGAGTTCTCTATACTCAACTTGCAACCTTTGATTGTTAAAAATTTAAAGCTAAAGAAAATTTGCCTCTGGGCGGTGCCCGTGGCTCAAAGGAGTAGGGCACTGACTCCATATGCCAGAGGTGGTAGGTTCAAGCCCAACCTCGGCCAAAAATTGCAAAAAAAAAAAAAAAAGAAAAGAAAAGAAAATTTGCCTCCAAATTTTAAGCTGGAAAGTTACTGGAATAACTATTTTGAAGGGAATTACAATAAGTGGTTTGTTAGATATTGGGTATGTTGAGACTTGGGTAAAAATTCAAATATCTGTACTGATTCTGAATACAAGCAACAAAAACTCAATTACAAAAGAAAAAATTTTAATTTAAAAAAATGTCTTAAAAATTTACATAAAAAATTTTAAAAGATAGCAAAGCAGTCCCTGAGAAAATATGTTTGCTAACTATCCAGAACTTTCAGATAAACTCACAAAATTATTGCAAATTCCTTGGCAAATAATGTATGCCATATGTTAAAGGAATGTCTACTGTCTAATGAACATTGAAGTACATTAATTTTTTTTGAAAACTGAGGATTAAAACAAATATTTTTCAAGAGTGAGAAAAATTATGAGGTATAAGAACTCAGAGGGATCTTTGAGATTGTCAAATCCAGGCTTCTTTCAAAGACAGAAAATGATCCAAATCCTCTTCAGGATATATTTCCCACTCTTACTCTCGGGGATAAAATAACTCTGTACTCATTTCCTAGTGGTTAAAATTTAAATATGATTCGTTATGCTGAAAACTTGCACATAAAGGTGTAGAGGACTGGACACCATGCTTGCAAAGGACAGTTACTGATTCTTATCACTTTAAAAGGAAACGCTCAGAACAGGACAGTCTCCTGGCAAGCCTAGAGACGTTTCCTGACTTGGGGACAATCCCCCAAGTAACTCAGTGTTCCGGAATGAGACAAGGTCAGTCACTCACTACTAAGCATGTGTTAAACATAGATGCTTAGTAGTTCTTCACCAGGGTTGTGGGGAAAGAACACGTGAGGAGAGCACGTGGCAATCCTTACGCAGGCAGCCCTCATATGTAATTACCTGAACTCTCCATACCTGTTGTAAATAACCTTAATAAATAGCCGTTGCAGAGGGGGCTCGGGGCCACTCTGCAACTAAGGTTAGCCCACTTCCTGCAAGCTTGTACTTCAAATCCTTGTCACACCTGGTTCCTTCCTGCAGCAACCGAGACCAGGCCATAGGGGCCCCGACATAAAGGAAAAGATTCAACAATTTATTCTGCTATTTCTGTTCTTACTATAATACAAGATGACATAAATAGTTGATGAGCACGAGTTCTTTGTAAAATAATTTCATATAATAAATGAAGTAATGATAGAAAAGGAATATTGCCATTTTTCACTTCTAATGAAATAAAAGGATCTAGGCACTTATCATCAATGGCCACTAAAATCATTAAGTGAAAGCTGATGGAGAACTTTATAATAAATAAATCAGGCTGATCTCACTGACCAATTTTAACATCAGAAAAAAAAAGACAACCAGATATTATACGTCTCCTAAAAGGTACACATGGGAAGTATTCATATACAACACTACCTGTAAACACTATTGTTTTTTTTTGAAACAGTGTCTCGAGCTGTCACCCTGGGTAGAGTGCTGTGGCATCATAGCTCACAGCAACCTCAAACTCGGGCTCCAGAGATCCTCTTGCTTCAGTTTTTCTATTTTTTAGTAGAGACAGGGTCTCACTTTTGCTCAGGCTGTTCTTGAACTTATGAGCTCAAGCAATCCAGCTGCCTCAGCCTCCCAGAGTGCTAGGATTACAGCTGTGAGCCACAGCACCTGTAAACATTATTTTAAAAAGCAAAATCCCATACCTGACTAAGTGGGTAAATCTAACTATGAATTTACAGGAAATTGAGGATTCAGAAGAATATGCTAACTGACATCATGAGGATAAAATTAGCACAATCCAGAATGTGGGAAACTAAATGATAAACATCACAGTTTCTTCAACTAATAAATTCAAGAGATGAGGAAGGGAGAATCTAAAGATGAAAAGATACCTAAAAAACACATAACTAATGACAACATGTAGACCTGTTCAGATCTTCAATTTCAACACTATGAGACAATCAGAGATAACTGAATACTGGCTAGATATTTCATGATCTTAAAGAGTTATTGGTAACTATTTTAGGCGTGATGATGGTATTGTGGTTTTGTTTTTCAGAAAAGAGTCCTTATGGACATCATACTTAAACATTTATAATTTAAATATTATGATTTCTAGAATCTGTTTCACAGTAAAATGAGGCATGTACCCAAATGTTTATTGCAGGACAATTCACAATTGCAAAGATGTGGAATCAATCTAAGTGCTCATCAATTCATGAGTGGATGAAGAAAATGTGCTATATATATACCATGGAGCACTACTCAACCATAAAAAGAAATGAAATAATGTCATTTGCAGCAATTTGGATGGAACTAGAGAACAATATCCTAAGTTAAAATATCTCAGGAATAGAAAATAAATACTGAACACTGAGTGTTCTCAGTAGTAAGTGGGAGCTAAATGATGGGTACATGGTCATAAAGTGTTGTAAATCACAGTGGAGACTAAGAAGTGGGGAGAATGGAAAGGGGGTGAGAGATAAAAGCTTACCTTTTGGGTACAATGTACACTATTCTGGTGACAGGCACACTGAAAACCCTGACTTTAGTATTATACAATTCATCCATGTAACAAGGATTCTAATACTTGCTAATATTTTGAAAAAAAAAATTGTAAAAATTTTTAAAAATGAGTAAAATGGGTAGTGGAAAAAGGAAGCGGATGAGAGAGAGTAGAAGGCAAAACACATTGACATGTTGATAACTTGTTAATGCTGGGAAGCAGGAGAAAATGTATTGTACTATTCCCTGTAATTTTGAATATGTTTTAAATTTCCATCATAAAATTATAAACATTATTTTTATTTTTAAAATTTTTTGTAGAGACAGGGTCTGGCTATGCTGTTCAGGCTGGTTGCGAACTTCTAGCCTCAAGCAATCCTCCCACCTTGGCATGAGCCACTGCACCCAGTCATAGATGTTATTTTTTAAAAGAATGAGGTACCTGCATGTTTACTGAAATGAAAATACTACTGATATATGTTAATTGAAAAAGCAAGGTATAATTTTTTATTATAGTGAAAGAAACCCCAAATTTACCATTTTAACCATTTTTAAGTATACAGATCAATGGCATTAAACCTATTCATATGTTGTCGAAACATTACCACTATTCATTTCCAGAACTTTTCATCTTTCTTTCTTTCTTTTTTTTTTTTTTTTTTTTTTTTGAGATAGAGACTCACTATGTTGCCTCTAACTCTTGGGCTTAAGCAATTCTCTTGCCTCAGTCTCCCAAAGTAGCTGGGACTACAGGTGCCTGCCACAATGTCCAGTTATTTATTTATTTATTTTTTGGTTGTAGTTGTTATTGTTGTTTGGCAGGCCCCAGCTGGGTTCAAACCTGCCAGCTCTGGTGTATGTGGCTGGCACCATAGCCGCTAAGCTACAGGTGCCGAGCCTTTTCATCTTTCCAAAAAGAAACTCTTTACCTATTAAACAATTACTTCCCATCTCTCCCCAGCCCTCAGGCCCTAGTCACCTCTATCTTTCTGTTGTTATGAATTTGTCCATTCTAAGTACAACATACGAGTAGAATCATACACTATTTACCATTTTGTGTCTGACTTATTTCATTTAGCATGGTTTCAAAGTTCTTCCCTATTACAGTATGTCAGAATTTTATTCCTCTTTAAACCTGAATTACATTCGATTGTATGTATATACCATATTTTGTTTATTCATTTACTTTTTACAAAACATTTGGGTTGTTTCCACCTTTGGGCTATTATAAACAATACTATAGTCTATAGCTATACTACACTGAATGCACCTGATCTCATCTGATATTGGAAACTAAGCAGGGTCAGGCGTGGTTAGTAGCTGAAGGGGAGACTGCTGAGGAACACTAGGTGCTGTTCACTTCTTTTATGTATTTTAAAATTATAAATAACAAAAACAATGGTACATGAACATTGATATATAAGTATCTGTTTAGTTTCCTGCTTTCGATTTTGTTGTCAGTGGCTGCACCATTTTACATTCCTACTAGCAATGAACAAGTGTTCCAATTTCTTCGATTTCTTCACATTTCTTTCTTCTTGTTCTTTTTTTTCTTTTTGGAGACAGAGTCTTTCTTTGTCACTCTCAGTAGACATGAGCTATGAGTGCTGTAGCCTCATAGCTCACAGCAACCTCAAAACTCTTGGGCTCCGAGTAGCTAGGACTATGGGCACCCACCACAACGCCTGGCTATTGTTAGAGATGAGGTCTCACTCTGGTTCAGGCTGGTCTCCAACTTGTGAGCTCAGGCAATCCACCTGCCTCGGCCTTTCAGAGTGCTGGGATTATAGATGTGAGCCACCGTGCCCAGCCTCATACTATCTTTGATGCACAATAGTTTTAATTTTGCTGAAGTCCAATCTATTTTTTGTTGTTGTCTATGCTTTTGGTATCATATCCAAGAAATTATCACCAAATCTAATTCATAAATATTTTTTCCTATGTTTTCTAAGAATTGTATAGTTTTATATCTAGGTCTTTGATCTCCTTTGAGTTAATTTTTGCATATGGCATAAGGTAAGGATCATACTTTTTGCACATTTTCTAGTATCATTTGTTAAAAACAAAGTACAAGTTTTTGTTTAAGAAAACTGAAAATTACATTCATACATTTCCATGTGAAAACATAGTGAAATGTCTGGAAAGATATATACTAAACCATTAATAAGGATTACTTCTGGGAAGGGAAACAACACTAGGGAGTAGGGTATACAACAGCGATAGGTTTTGTTCTATACAGTTTCAAATTGTTTAGATTATTTATAAACATATATTCATTTACCACTTAATGTAAGCTTTAAAGGATTGTTTCGCTTTTGTTTTAAGAGGAAGTTGGTCAGATGTCAAAACACAGTAAGCCAAGAATCAATATTTTGGCAGGCTAGAGATCCAAATTAAATAAAAACTCTGAGGCAGGAGAGCTGTAGTGTGAGAAGGAATTAGTAGATCTCATGGGTAATGTTGTTTGTTCAGATAATCTGGCAACAGCAATAGTAAATAGAGACAGTAAAGAAGACTTGGTCTTATTTCTTAACCTTCCCCTAATATCCCCCCCCACACACACACACACCAATTTATTTTATTTTTAATCTTCATTTATATATAGATAGCATATGTTTTGCTAATGTATGTAAGAGGTAACTGAAGACTTAAAGGTCTCTGTGAACTTTACCAGAGCAAAACTTATGTAATGGATGTTTGGAGGATGGGAAGTGGACTATTTTGGCCAGATCAGAGGGTTTCAATAACAGAGCGGGAGAGGTAAGACAAAAAAGATGGTTTTAAATTTACATTAATCAGTATATATTTTATTCTAGGTTTTTCATCAAAGAGATATCTCAGGAAAGTATTGTGGCAATTTTATGTAATACATGAATAAAATGCTTATTGAATGTATGAATGAGACATAAAAATCTGAAGGAGAAGCAGTGAAGACAAGCAGATTAGACAACAGTAGACTAAATCCAATATGATCAGTGGAGGAAGGAAAGAATATACTGCGTCTAGGCTTGTTCCCCAAGAGAACAAGAGCCCTGTCTGGTCAAGAAGTGTAAATCAGAAGCCTATGACCTTTATTGTCTAGTCAGCTATCAGTAAAACTGACCCATAATTCAGTGATGCTGCCTCACATTTCCTGGCCCTCATTCTATTACTTTTCTGGCCCAACACTCTGTCACTGATGACTCTTTTCTAACTTTCCTGTTCCTGCAGTTTGCTACCCTAACAGCAACTAGAAACTACTAGAGACAAATTTGGGGATATACTGATATCTCTTCTTTTAACAATCAGTGTGGTTTAGAAAGTGTTTTATGCTCAAGAGTATTTCATCAGCACTATTACATATCGACTTGCTGTATCTACCTGCCTAGAGATATCACTCTTGCCTTCTAGTATGCTTCTGTCCAGTTTCTTGGGTATGTGTTTTTTCCTATTCTCCCAAACTGTGGGTACCCAGGATAGGCCTGACCCTATTGTCCAGCCAGCTGGCTAGTACACCTACTGTGTTCTTAGAAATCATGCCATCATTTGTCAGGGCATGGCCTTACTGTTCATACCCCTAGCCTTGAACTAAACTAAGGTCCATAATGAATGATCCATCCCACACAACAAGAGGCATCTCAGCTGCCTGAATTCCAAAATCAAGATCCCATCCCATCTTCTTGATTTGTACTCCCAGATTAATGAACTATGCTTGGAATTAGACCCAAGCTTGCCTATGGTATTCATTTCCTACTGCTGCTGTAACAAATCACTATGCAGTTGTTGGCTTAGAACAGCACAAATTTATTCTGGAGGCCCAAAGTCTAAAATGGGTGTCAACAGACTAAAATTAAGGTATTGCTAGCTCTGTGCCCCTTCGGGAGGTTCTAGGAGACAATCGATTACCTTACTTTTCCAGAGTCTGCTCACATTCCTTGACTGCTGGCCTCCTTCCATATCCTAAGCCAGCAAAGGCTAGGAGAGTCTCTCTCATACCTCATCACTCTAACTGCTTCCATCATCACATCTTATCTCTGACTCTCCAACCTCTTTCCTTCACTTACAATGAATGACCCTGTGCTTACACTGTGCTCATCCAGATAATCCAGGATAATCTCCTCCTCTTGAAATCCTTAATGATATCTGCGAAGTCCCTTTGGCCACATGTGATAACATATTAACAGGTTCTGGGGATTAGGACACAGACATCTTTGAGGGCCATCATTCTGCCTACCAAAAGTACCCTTCAAAGGATTTATCTGAAGAATTTATAGCCTTTCTATGGCAGAAGAAGCTATCACTTTAGGCCCTGAGTTTACTCTCAACTCCTTATACCTGATCCCTCCCTCCCAGTTCATTCCCTAGAGCTCGCCACATGCTATGTGATCAGATGAGGTGAACTGATGCTGATTACATATAAGAATATGGTGGAAAAAAATAAAAATAAAAAAGAATATGGTGCAAAAAATATGAATGGGGTATTTGAAGTTGAAATATAGTGAGGAAAGGTGAGGGGAGGATCTGATCAAAGTCAACTCTTGAGAAGTTAAAATGTGAAGATATTAAGAAAAGGATTTGTATCCAATTTGCCATTTTCTAGTAAAGCTTCCAGAAAGACTATCCACCTACTGTCTTTATTGTTGTATGTTATGTTTCCTCTATTAGTCAAAAGCCATAAGAGGAGCACACTAGAAAGAGGGAGTTCTGGAAACTAATTCCTCCACCTAAAGTTGAATCCATGCACCTTTAAGGTAGGATGTGAGCAAAACCATTGGGAAGCATGGTCTATCTCCTAATACATCAGTTTTACTTGAGAATAATGGGAGAGAGGGAGAATTAAGTAATTTAATTGGAAATTGAAAGCATTTTCAATTAACTCAATCAGATATACAATAGAGTGTAATGAGGCCTTAAAAAGGTTTCACTGGTTTTTAAGGCTATATTCTTTTTTATTTTTTATTGTTGGGGATTCATTGAGGGTACAAGAAATCAGGTTACACTGCTTGCCTTTGTTAGGTAAAGTCCCTCCTACAATCGTGTTTTGCTCCCAAAAGATGTGCACACACCAAGACCCCACCCACCTCGCTCCTTCCCTCTCTCTGCTCTTCCTTTCCCCATTAAGGTTATATTTTTATAGGGAATCTGTTTGTGTTCCTCAGCCGTAGGAGTTCTCTGGTGGAACAAATTGAGAGGACTCCTTCAAATGGTTAGGAAAGGCAGATGGAGTCTGACCATAGAATGATCTGCAACCAGAGATAGAATTTGCAATTGAATAACAATAGCCACCATCAACACATGGCCACTCTCCTGAAATGATTGATCAGCCAGCCAGCCATCTAAGACTGCCCAAAACTGAGCAAAAATAAAGCCAAATAAAATAAGTGCTTTTCCAATGTGTGACTTTGCAGATTGGAATGTTCTCTACATGATGAAGGCTCAAGACTATTAAATCAAATCCTTTAACTACTGTGTTCCTTGCTTTCTTTCCTGTAGTTACTGACCATGGGTGTGTGTTGGGTCATGTTTTCTACTTCAAGTTCAAATATAAGTTTTTACGTTTTAAACTTGCATCTTTTGTTTATGTTATTCTCTAGTTCAAATCAAGGAAAGCGATTTCAGCAAGCACCCTAATTTAATCTATAATCTAAATCTTAATATTTCCACTTATAGACCCCATTTTGTAGAATTTACTTTTAATAGTTTGCTTCTGTGAATCACATTTTTCTTAAAATTATTACATAGCCATCCCCACTTCAAGTCAAGTTCCCTGCTTGGGGACCTGACATAGAATAATAATTTAATTATCAAAGCCCATAAATGAAAAATTCTTAGAAGGGTGAGATAGGTAAGAAAAGTCTGAAACTATTCATATAAAGGAACAATGGGTTAAAATCAGTGGTAGGAAAAAAGTAGCCAAGGAAAACATGATTAGTGCTATGTAACCATGTTATAATTCCATAAGGCCATGAAGATCCAAAAGTGGAGAGAAAATAAAACATTACTCACCATGGTGCACTTGTACCATATGGGAACCGTAGAATTCCCTAACCGCTGAAATAGCCTTGTATATCAGAGAGTAGTAGGACTAATAATATGACCCTTAAAAACCCCATGGAGATTAGAGTGGCAGGAAAATTTGATAAACAAGCATCTTCTCAAACATTTTGTTAGTGTTATGAAATTTCTTATTTCTTAACCAGAAATCAAATATCTAGGTCCACTAAATAGTGATGAACTTAACTTTTTGAAAGAGAATAAGGACTCTACTTGCAATTAACTTTCTGAACAAAATTGCTAAAATTCACAAAACATTTTCCTATCACATATAAGAAATTCTATCCATCCAGAAAACTAAAAATCACATCATAATAAAGATATCTGTACCAGAATGTTTATTGCAGCCCAATACATA
>CAUYRH010062442.1:0-15181 GCA_963574655.1 Perodicticus potto
CAGCCTTAAAGAAAGATGGAGACTTTACCTCTTTCATATTTACATGGATGGAACTGGAACAAGAATGAAAGAAAAAGTATCCAATCTACTCAGCCCTACTATGAAGCTATTTTATAGCTTTCGTATGAAGGTTATAATGCAATTATAGCAAAAGAATATGGGGAAAGGGGCAAGGGAGGGGAGTGGAGGGAGGGTTTTTGATGGGGCCACACCTATGGTGCGTCTTAGAAGGGTACAGGTGAAACTTACTAAGTGCAGAATACAAATGTCTTCATACAATAACTAAGAAAATGCCATGAAGGCTATTTTAAACGGTTTGATGAAAATATTTCAGATTGTATATGAAACCAGCACATTGTACCCCTTGATTGCACTAATGTACACAGCTATATTTAATTAAAAAATATTTATAAATAAAGAAAGAATGAAGATAAATACATTCAGAAAAGAAAACAGACGATTACTGCATTGAAATATTAAGCAACATTAGTAATAATAATTCAAGAAAGTAATGTTCACATTGTCAAACAAGATATTACAGAGTGCTTTGACTATGAGGCTCAGTATGAAGTCATCAGTTCTTCCTTTTTTTAAGATAGAGTCTCATTTTGTCACCCTTGGTAGAATGCCCTGGTGTCATAGGTTGCAGCATTCTTAAACTCTTGGGCTCAAGTGATCCTCTTGCCTCAGTCTCCCGAGTAGCTGGGACTAGAGATGCCCGCCACAACACCAGGCTATTTTTTAGAGACAGGGTCTCCCCAGAGTGCTGGGATTAGCCTTTTACTTCTAACTGTGCCCATGAATGCCCATCAATTAGTTCCAAATTTATTGCTTTTCATGACTGAATAGTACTCCATGGTATCTATTATTTATAAACAGATATATACTATATATGCACATAGACACACAGTCATAGTGCCAAAAATGTATATACAAAACAGTAGCTATGTGAAAAGGCCAGTATGTTAATTAGCCTGACTATAGTGTTCATTTCACTATGTAAGTGTTTATCAAAAATCACAGGTTATATCCATAGGGGATATTGTTCAGCCTTAAAGGGGAAAGATACCCTCTCATTTGTGAACCCGGAGGACGTTATGCTAAGTAAAATCAGCCACACATAGGAAGGAAAGCACTGCATGGTTATCATTTATGTGTAGAATCTTCAAAAATTGAATTCATAGAAGCAGAGAGTAAAATGCTGGTTATCAGGGCGAGAGTTGGGGATGTGGGGAGATGGTGCTCAAAGGGTACAAAATGTCAGTATTGTAGGATGATTAAGTTTTGGAGATATAAGGTACACCAAGGGGACTGTAGTTAATAATACTGTATTATGTAGTTGAAATTTGCTGTAAGAGTAGATCTTACGTGTCACACACATACAAAACAGTAGCTATGTAAAGAGATCAGAATGCTAATTAGCTTGACTAATAGTGTTCATTTCACTATGTGTGTATAAAAAATCACACCATACATATATGTAATTTTTATATACATTAAAAAAGAGAATATGGTGCAAATGCAATGGTGCCATGAATTTTACTTCCATCTGTGCTCATGACTACTGATTGGCTAGTTCCAATTTAATAGTGAGTACACAGTTCCAGTTCCATCCAAATGGTTGCAAAAGGTATTAATTCATTTTTTTTTGATCAGCTGAGTAGTATTTCATGGTAGACAGAGGCCACATTTTATTAATCCACTCATGAGTTGATGAGCACTTGGATTGATTCCACATCTTTGTGAGTGTGAATTTTGCGGCAATAAACATTCCAGTGCAGGTGTCTTTTTAATGAAAGCAATTTTTTTCTTTTGGGTAGACACTCAGTACTGGGATTACTAGATCACATGGTAGGCCTACTATTTGTTCTTTGGGGAATCTCCATATTGTTTTCCATAGAGGTTGTACTAGTTTGAAGGCCCACCAATAAGGCATGAACATTCCTTTTTCTCCGCATCCGGGCCAGTGTCTATTGTTTAGGGACTTTTTGATGAAACCCATTCTCACTGGGGTTAGGTGATTCTCACTGTGGTTTGGATTTCATCTTATGTTACCATCCATCACAGCTAAATACATTATTGTTAACTATTGTTAACTAAACTTTAGCTATTTATTTCATTTTATGTTACCATCCATCACAGCTAAATACATTATTGTTAACTAAACTTCACACTTATTGTGGCTTTACTGGTTTTTACTTGATGTTCTTTTTAAAAATTTTTGAATTGATATGAGGGTACAAATATTTAGGTTACATTATTTTCATATCTAAGGTAAAGTTCAAGTTGTAGTTGAGCCCTTCACCCAGGGGGTTTGCTGGATACCCTTTGTGCACATTCTGTTCCAGGAGCCCATCCAGGATACCGTGTTACCTTTAATCATCACGTCTCTTTAGCCTCTCTGGTCTGTGACAATTTCTCCGAATTTCCTTGTTTTTGATAAATTTGACAGTTTTGAGGAATAGTAATAAAATATTTTTCAGAATGTCACGTAATTAGAGTTTTCCCTGATGTTGTGTCTGGGGTTATAGGTTTGGGGAAGAAAAACAACAGGGGTGCCATTCTCATCACATCACATCACATGTTCATACTATCAACATAATTTTTCCATAAAATTGGAAACATGATTTTATCAGGTTACCTTGTCATATCTTTTCATGCACATCTTTTTGGAAGCAAGTCACTAAGCATAGCCCTGGGGTTAAGAAGACAGAGGTTAAGCTCTATCTCCTTGAGAAGGGAATATCTATTAGAAATTTTTAAAATAGAGAATGCCAATATAAACTACTTGTAATCATTCCATATAGGATATGTTCTTTCTCACCAATTTAGTAATTTATCTCTTATTAATATTTATTCAATTATCATGGAGTCATATATATTTATTTTATATGTTATATTATAATCTAATGCTGTGTTATTTATATTATCACTCAAACTGTCCCAGCTTTGGTCATACAAAGCTCCTTCAGACTGAGCCCTGCGTCCTTTTTTTTAATGTGCCTACATTCTTCTGATTTTTGCACAATGCCTTACTTCCTGGGGCTACAGGATGTTTCAGGCTCATCTTGCATTTTCCCTGAACCCTAGAACAGGAGATAAGAGGATAATTAAGAGAACGCATGCCACAATTAGTGGTGGATGTTACAGTGAATAAATCCAGTCTTTCAAATGCCTGTAATTGTTATAACAAAGCAATACAGAAAAGAAAACTGAAAATGAGTGTGAAATGTAGTTAGAGAAGAAACTTTCCATGTTGATCATATTCAGAGGGTGCATCTTTAAGAATTAGGCAGAGTGTATGCCTGGATTATTCTTGTGCTGTCTTGCACATCAAGACAACAATAAAATCTGATACAGTACTGCAACTCAGAGCGATTTCCCCTCCACTCCACATGGTTCCACTTACAGAAGGGATGAGCACATGACAATAACAACAAGGACAACAACAAAAGCTTAAAAAGTTCTGACTTGGAGTCACGGATTTAGGTTTTCCTCCACTTCACATAGTGAGCTCTGCGATGGCGGAACCCTATATATATCTAACTTCCCGGGTCACTGCAGGTATGCAGGAGCTCAGGAAGTCAGGCTTCATGATTCAACTTGGGTGCTCTGTTCTTCATCCAGACAAAGTGCCTGTCTAATCTCCTGAAACGTTCGTCTTTCCCAACTTCCTTCTCTTAGTTGACGCCATCCTGTTTACTCACACTGCCATCTCTATTTAACACTCAGGTGTTGAAATCCTGCGTGTTATACTAGGCACTGCTTTCTTGCTTTTTAATTTCAAATTAGTAGGAGTGTATAAATTTTTAAGTTACGTTGTTTGCAATTCTAAGGTAAAGTTCAATTCCAAAGGAAAAACCCCTCACGGGGACTTGTGGGGGGACAGTGCTGAGCACCCTCACATGGGGCACATGGGGTGAGATCCTGCCAATCGCCCTCCCTCTGTCCCCTCCCTTCTCTTCCTCTCCTTTCTTCCTTTGTTGGCCATGGAGAGAAGGGAACTTAAACTAATACAACCTTATGGAAAGAAGTATGGAGAATTCTTAAAGAACTACAAGTCAATCTTCCATTTGATTCCACAGTTCCATTACTTGGTATCTAGTCAGAAGAACAAGGCGCTGCCTTTATCTTGAACTCACTCCTGAACTTCCCCTGGATACTTGCTTCATTTTTCCCTCTCCTAAATTACACGTCAATTTTCCTGGGTTTCGTATTCTAGTCATCCATGTTTTTCTTAAAATTTTATTTATTTTATCTTTTTAGTACACTGGTTAAGGACCCTTTTCAAGGACAGGCTCTGAGTTGTTATCAATTGATTACCTGGTATACAGTGAGTGTTCATTCTCTGGTTAAAAACAAATGACTCGGAAAACTGGCAGGGTTTTATTAGAATCTATTCAAAGGTCTTTCTGGGGAATCAAGAACCCAGAAGGAAAAAGATGGAGATCTTGTCATCTTTGTTTATTAGAATAGGTTGAGAGATAGATGAACAGAAAATGGTATTTGATTTATGCAAAATATGTATGTGTCTTGGGGGTTTGGGAAGTGTCTCTGATTACATCTTCATCTTGAGGAAGAGTCAGTGCAATTTCTGGTCGTTTTGGACGAGGTGGCTGTGTAATCCTTCTCCGCGCTATCACCTCCTTGATACTGACGCAACAAAATCTCCCATTTGGACATAATACCGCACGTATTTCAGCTATTTTGCAGATTTTCCTGCAATGTCCTTGTACATGGTTATCCCAACACTTCTTAAGTTGTTCAGTTACTGTGCACAGAAAAGAGCAATAGGGTAAGGTCAGCTTTGGTTATGGGGAAAGGCAGAGGAGGCTTGTAGGGATTAGAGGCATGGGGAGTCCACAAGGAATATGCTCCTAAAGTCCCAAAGAAAGGTGAACCTTAGGGTTCATGTTTAACTGGATCCACTCATACTTAGGTCCTGTAAGATTTCAGGCCTCCTTTCAACATCAGATAGATTCTCAAATTTAAGGTCTTGTTGGAGAAAATAAAGGAGCTGATCCTTGATTCTTGGATATGAACTACGTTCCACGCGGGAACCTCGGCAAATCTGCCTCCATCCTGAATGCTCCTAGGGGACTACCTCCTGACTAAGGCCACACCTCTGATGCCTACAGGACAGCATGTTGTTACTATGTATTTATGTCTGAGTCAGACTATTCTCTTGGATTCATTCCTACTACTGAGGTCAAGAATGACTTTCTTGTTATCCATTCAGGTATTTGTCTCCCCTCACTAATCTTCCTTCCTTATTTATTCTCAATCTTGTACGCTTCTGCCAACGTGCATCTTCCTTTGGCTTCGACGTCGTCACAACAATCTGGATGTCCTTTAATTCTTGGACTAGTTTTATCCCTCTGTGACTCCTCATTCTCCCTCCATCTCCAGAGGCAGGAATTCCTCCAGTCTTCAGTCCCAGACTTTGCTAACCTTGATATATATTTTTTTTGTTTTAGTGATCTTAAATACTTTGGATGATCTAAACAGGGAGGCTAAACTTTTGGCTTCTGGATTTGTACCAACCCCTGGACCAGACCCCAGAGGATGAAGACTGAAAACCAAGGTGATCCTTTCAACCTCTGGTTTTAGAACTTCTTTGAGTTTTAGGAATTTTGGAGGCCAGGGGTAGATCATTACTACTCCTATAATAAGGTACAAATACAAGAAATGAAAGAGGAAAGAAACTAATTTTCAAGTTCTTGCTATGTGGCTAGTGCTATGCCAGGTGTTTCACATATGTCATATCACTTAATCAAACTTCTGTGAGCCAGGTTTCTTTATCGCCACAGATGAGGAAACCGTGGCTCGTAGTCTTTACTACTTACTCTAATTTGACAAACTAGTAGCTATGGAAGGTATATTTCTTAAACCTAACCCCCAAATTTACTTCTTTCACTATTCACATACTGTAGCTCAATAGGCTAAAATATATATTTGATCGGGAGAAAATATTGCTGAGTGTCAAAGTAAAAACTGTATCCAAAGAAATAAGGGTAGCACCCTAGATACTGGCCTCATTCCTTTCTATAACAAATCCTTCCCAGAAGACATTATGACTTCTTTTCAGCTCTATGAATATTTCTTTTTAAGGACAGTACCATGGTATAAGGTTATGAAAAAGGAAATTTCTTTCTTTTTTTTGAGACAGAGTCTCTGTCACCCAAGGTAGAGTGCCAAGGCATCATAGCTCACAGCAATCTCAAACTCTTGGGCTTGAGTAATCCTCTTGCTTCAGCCTCCCGAGTAGCTGGGACTACTATGCCCAGCTGGAAAGGAAATTTCTGATGATGTTGGATAGACCTTAGCCATCCTTGAGGGCCCTGTACCACCCCACTGTGGATTATGCAATTCCCTAGGGCTACTGAAAATGCTTAATTGCATTATTGCCTTAACAGAGTCCCTGAAAAACTCTGGGTTACCTGTGGGTTTCTGGAACAGCAGAATTCCTATGGTCAGGAAGAGTCCCATCACCATACTTCACAGAGGAGGTGCAGCCAAAGCTGTTGGTCCAGGAAGCCGCACACTGAGTCACTTTCCTCAGAGACTTGGATTCTTCTGCACTGAACCAGAACAGACGGTATGATATGAAGTGTGCCCCCCAAATTCTCAACTGTCGGTTTTTCATCATGTGGGCAGACACGGGAAATTTAAGGTCATCCACTTTACCCCCACACAGAATTCAGAGACACGGCATGTTCCATCCCATCACACCTGGTGCCATTCTGTAGGCTGTAGATCACTGGTGGGAAGAATCTATGCTTTTCCTACTTTGGCCATCTGCCCAGCTAGATCAAAGTAGGCATGTACCTACCTATAAGAATGAATAAGGAAATATAAACCAAGAAATAAACCTCAAAAGCCAACAAGAAGAATCCATAGTAAGAATCTTCCATGTTTAGAAAGAAGGTTATGATGTAGTTGGGTCTAATCCAAGGTCACCTGATTTTTGACGAAGGTGCCAAGAAGGCCAGCTCCCAGTGATCCTTCAAAGCAATTTTGAAACTCTTTTTCTGGAATGGCCATTAGAACTGTCATCACACAGGATCTGACAATTAAATTCGTGAAGTCATCCTAGAAAAAGTGCTACATACCTCACTGCTGAATATCACCACAGTCCCGTTAGAAGCACTTCCCTTGGCCATCTGGTGACTGTAGTGATATTCTGCAATGAGGTATGTAGCACTTTATCTAGGATGAGTTTGAGAACTTAATTGTTCAACTTCATACATTTCCACGTTTATTGCAGCACTGTTCATAATAGCTAAATATGGAATCAACCTAAATGACCATTAACAGGTGAAAGGGTAAAGAATATATGGTATGTATACACAATGGAATACTATTCAGCCATAAAAAGAATAAAATTTCTACGATTTGTGGCAATATGGTCAGCCAAGAGGACATTATGTTAAGCAAAGACATTAGGTGCAAAAGGTAATTACCAGATGTTCTCACTCATATGTGGGAGCTAAAAAAATTGATCTCGTGGAAGTAGAAGTAGAATTGTGGATAGTAGAGGCTGGGAAAGGTTTGGGGGAGGAGAGAATGGGGAGAGATTAGTTAATGGATATAAAATTACAGCTCTATAGGAGAAACGAGCTCTGGTGTTGCAGCACTGTAGGGTGAATATAGTTAACTAGAATTCACTGTATATGTGTATGTTTTATTATTTCGGATTAATGTGAGGATACACATGATTAGGTTACATTGTCTGCCTTTGTATTTGAGTTCTGCACCCAGGAGGTGGCCGTATACTCCTACATTGTACCTGTTAGGTGGGAGCTTACTGAGCCCCTTCCTGCCTCCCCCCTTCTTGAATTTAATTGTGTTTTTCTTCTCATGTGGGCCTGTAGTTGTTCATCTATTAGTTTCATATTAGTATTGAGTACATGGGATGCTTGTTTTTCCACTTTTGAGATTTTTTACTAAGGAGTATGTTTTTCAACTCCAACTAGGTCTGTGCAAAAGATGTAAAGTCTCTGTATTGTTTATGGCTGAAGAGTATTCCATGGTACACATATCCCACAGTTTATTAATCCACTCATGGGTTGATGGGTGTTTGGGTTTGTTGTCAAGGATGTGGAGAGAAGGGAACACTTCCCCACCATTGGTGGGATTGCAAATTAATACAGCCTTTTTAGAAAGAAGCATGGAGACTCCTCAAAGAGCTAAAAGTAGACCTCCCATTTGATCCCACAATACCATTATTAAGTATCTTCTCAGAAGAAAAAAATTATTTTACCATAAAGACATTTGCCGTCAAATGTTTACAGCAGCCCTATTCATTGTATGTTTTTAAAAGGCTGGGAGAAAGGATTTTGAATGTTCCCAACCCAAAGAAATTATAAATGTTTGAGGATATGCTATTTATCCTGATTTGATCATTGCATGCTGTGTATCAAAATATCACTCTGTACCCCACATATATGTATAATTATTATGTGTCAATTAAAAATAAAAGGAAAAAGTGACTAAAGTGGTTGATTTTATGTTATATGTATTTTACCACAATTAAAAAAAAATGCATACATACAGTAGAACCTCTGTAAGTTGACCACTCAGGAGATGGTAACAAACTGGTCAACATACCTAAGTGGCCAACATAACATCCTGGTAGGCCAAGGAAGTAGGCCTACCGTGCTAATACATACATGTGGTGCGTGCCTGAGCTATGAAAATTAGGTCAACTTAAAGAGGTGGTCAATGTAGAGAGGGGTTCAACAATGGAAGTTCTACTGTATTTTTCTTTTTATCAGATGTACTTTGTCTTTGAGAATATTATTTTGATTATTATTTTTTTTTTTGAGACAGAGCCTCAAGCTGTCACCCTGGATAGAGTGTCATGGCTTCATAGCTCACAGCAACCTCCAATTCCTGGGCTCAAGCAAGTCTCCTGCCTTTGCCTCCCAAGTAGCTGGGACTACAGGTGCCCGCCACAACGCCCGGCCATTTTTTGGTTGCAGCCAACATTGTTATTTGGCGGGCCAGGGCTGGATTCGAACCCGCCAGCTTAGGTGTACATGGCTGGTGTCTTAGCCGCTTGAGCCACAGGCGCCGAGCCTTATTTTGATTTTTTAATGACCTTTAACATATTTAAAATTCCTTTGTCCTTATTATTTTATTTATTCCATTATTATTTAAATATGTATATGTTCAAGTGAGAATCTTGTAACTGAGAACCTTGAGTAACTCTAAGGCATCTTTCACTAAGTAAAATGTCTCCACAAGGGGGAGATGTTCCCCTAGATTAGTCTTGGATCATTGTATTTTTCAAAAATTTCAACCTTGACAACCTTTGATATGCATTAAAAAATAAGCCAGTTGGCTTGGATGAGCACATCTCCATAATTGAGGTCCTGCAATAATTTTACACAGTAATATCTTTTACAAGAAATTAACATGGAAGAAATTCTTTGTGCAAGCAAATGTAAATTTAAGAGAAGTTACCTCAGAGGCCCTAAGGATTACCTTTGCTATGAGACCTACATAGTTTAAGCTTTAGTCAAGGAATTGGTTTTATTATTTATTTGTAGTTTTCTGTGGACTTAAATTTCCCCTATAAGTGACTGGTTGGTGAAGCATCAAGTAAGGACAATAAGTTAAGTCTGAGCGTTCAGGAGAGGTACATGAGGATTTCTTATTGCTTAAGTTTTTTTTCTGAAAGTGAGTGTTAAATTAATACTGAGAAACATAAGCATAGGAATGGGTTCTAGTACCAAGGAAAATTATTAATAAGACAAACCACTAAGTAAGAGAAAATTTATAATATTCATATTAGCAGAAGAAAATATGATCTATACAACAGAAATGAAGAAAATAGGTCACAACTAAAGAGCAAGAAAAAGTCCAGATATGAGTAATTAGATCCATCATTGGATTGAAAAAATGATTCCAGCAATATCAAAAAATCAGACACAGTAATAGTAAACTTTTATTAGTGGAAATATAGTATAATAGATATGTTGAACAATGTATTGGGTGAAAATGACCAAAAAAGTTGGATAAACTTAAAAAGGAAATTATTACTATACTGAGCAGGTGTCAAAAACAAAAGGAATATGCACAGTCTGAAAACTATGTTTGTAAACTCTGGAAGGTAAATTGAGTACCATAGCTGTATGGGATGTATAAAATTAAGACCCAGTCCTAGGTGAGACATATAATTAACATTCTTTTTTTTTTGAGACAGATCCTCAAGCTGTCACCCTGGATAGTGTGCTGTGACATCATAGTTCATAGCAACCTCCAATTCCTGGGCTCAAGCGAGTCTCTTGCCTCCGCCTCCCAAGTAGCTGAGACTACAGGCGCCCGCCATAACGCCCGGCCATTTTTTTTGGTAGCAGCCATCATTGTTGTTTGGCGGGCCCGGGCTGGATTCGAACCCGCCAGCTCAGGTGTAAGTGGCTGGCGCTTTAGCCCATTGAGCCACAGGCGCAGAGCCATAATTGACATTCTTAACTAGACCTGAGATTCAAAGGCAACAACCTCAGCATAAACAAGAATGAGATCATTCTCTCTCTCTCTAGGACACATGAGTGTACACACACGCACACATGCGTGCGCACACACACACGATCTGTATTGGATTTTTTTTTATTTTTTTGCCAGTGCTAACCTTGGCTCTGGATGAAGGAGGAAGATGTTAAACCTAGAGAATTGTAACCAAAACTTCTCATGGGTTTTTGATCTAAGTTCAAACTACTTACATAGATTAAAAAAAAAAAATCAAGAGGGTTGTTGTCTGCTTTGTCAAAGATCAGTTAATTGTAAATGGTTTTATATCTGGGTTCTCTGTTCTGTTCCATTGGTTCATGTTTTTATTTTTGTACCAATACCATGGTGTTTTTGGTTATAATGTCCTTGTAGTATAGTTTGAAGTGTGGTAATGTGATGTCTCCAGATTTGTTCATTTTGCTTAAGATTACTTTGGCTATTTGGGTGGTTTTCTGGTTTCAGATGAAGTATAGAATTATTTTTTTCTAGATCTGTGAGGTATGACTTTGGAAACTTGATGGGGATTGTATTGAATTTATAAACCACTTTGGGTAGTATGGACATTTTAACAATGTTGATTCTACCTATTCGTGAGTACTGTATGTTTTTCCATTTGTTTGTTAAGTGTTCAGTGAGGTACATTGGGGAAAAGAAGCCATATTCAATAAAAAGTGGTGGGAAAATTGGATAGCCAAATACAGAAGAATGAACTAGGACCCTTACCTCTCACCACTGACAAAAATTAATTCAACATGGATAAAAGACTTAGATCTAAGTCATAAAACCATAAGAATTTGAGAGGAAAATGTAGGAAAATCTCTTCTAGATATTAGCCTAGACAAAGAATATAAAAAATGACCACAAAGGCAATTATGGCTACAACAAAAATTAATAAATAAGATTTGATTAAACTAAAAAGCTTCTGCTGGCTTGGCATCCATAGCTCAGTGGTTAGGGTGCTGGCCACATACACCAGGGCTGGTGGGTTTGAACCCGGCCTGGGCCTGCTAAATGACAATGACAACAACAACAACAAAATAGCCGAGTGTTATGGTGTGTGCCTGCATTCCCACCTACATGGGAGGCTGAGGCAAGAGAATTGCTTAAGCCCAAGAGTTTGAGGTTGCTGTGAGCTGTGATGCCACAGCACTCTATTGAGGGTGACATAGTAAGACTCTGTCTCAAAATAAAAATAAATAAGAAAATGAAAAGCTTCTGCACCTCTAAGGAGAAAATAGACACCCTACACAATGCAGAAAATATTTGCAAGCTACACATCCATTAAAGGGCTAATAAAGAGAATTTATAAAGAACTCAAGCAAATCAGCAAGAAAAAAAGCATACAACCTTGTTAAAATTGGGTGAAAGTCAAGAACAGAAGGTTCTCCAAAGAAAAGAAGGAAGACAAATGGCCAATAAACTTATAAAAAATGTGCAATGCTAACAAAGATTGGGGGAATGCAAATTAAAACCATAATGAGATGTCACCTTACCCCAGTTAGAATGGCATTTATTAAAAAGTCCAAAAATAAGAGATCCTGGCAAGAGTGTAGAGAGAAAAGAACATTTACACACTGTTGTTGGGACTAAAAATTAGTGCAACTTCTGTGGAAAACAATATGGAGATTTGTAAAAGTAGGCCTACCATTTGATCCAGCAATACTATTATTGGGTATTTATCCAAAGGAAAAAAAATGCATTTTATCAAAAACGCACCCTCACTTGAATGTTTATTGAGACAAAATTCACAATTGTAAAGATGTGGACTCAACCCAAGTGCTCATTAATTCATGAGCGGATTAACAAAATGTGGTATATGTACACCATTGAGTCTGACTCAGCGATACAAGATGAATTAATACCTTTTATGATAATCTGGACAGAACTGGAGGCCATTCTCCTAAGTGAAGTATCTGGAGAATGGAAAAAGAAACACCACACGTACTCACCATTAAATTGGAACTAACTGATGAGCACATATGTGCACAGAGGGAAGTAAAACTCAGTGGAAAGCAACTTGGGGGGTCAGGTAATAATCTAACCTAATGGGTACTATGAACATTATTTGGGTGACAGGCACATCTATGGCTAGGACTCAAGCTTCACAAAAATGATCTATATAACCTAAAACATTTTTTTTTCATTTTTCTGGCATAAGCCCCAAGGAGTGTATTCCATTGTTTTGGGGTGAAGTGTTCTATGAATATTGATCAGATCCTGTTGGCTTATGGTATTTTTTTAATTCTTCTATACCATTGCTAAGTTTCTGTCTAGTTGTATCAGTTGTTGAAGCCAGCAACTATAATTGTAGATTTATTTATTTCTCCTATTAGTTTTATCAGTCTTTGCTTCATGCATTTTGAGATTTTATTATTTAGTTTGTAGACAGGATTGCTATGTCTTATTGGTCAATTGACTCTATATAATTTTTCTTTCTGTCCTTGGTAATTTGTTTCACTTTGTGGTCTACTTTATGCAAATTTCAATTAATGCACATTGAAGATTTTCCTTTTTTTTTTGAGACAGAGCCTCAAGCTGTCACCCTGGATAGAGTGCTGTGACATCACAGCTCACAGCAACCTCCAATTCCTGGGCTCAAGTGAGTCTCTTGCCTCCGCCTCCCAAGCAGCTGGGACTACAGGTGCCCACGACAATGCCCGGCCATTTTTTGGTTGCAGCCGTCTCTGTTGTTTGGCGGGCCGGGCTGGATTCGAACCCACCAGCTCAGGTGTACGTGGCTGGCGCCTTAGCCCGTTGAGCCACAGGCACCGAGCCATTTGTGGTCTACTATAATTACTCTCTTTACATACATCAGTTATTACAGTTTACTAGTGTCAATATTATACAAGTTTGAATGACGTATAGAAAACTTACCTGCCTTTAAATTTCTTTATCTTATCTCACTTATGATATGTCTTAATTACTTCTGCTACATCCATTTGGAATGTTTCAGGCAATGGTACAATTTTTGCTTCAACTACCAAATATGCTTTAAAAACTCATGAATAAAAGGATGTTCTATTATATTTACACCTATTTTCCCTATCCTGTTGTTTTATCTTCCTTTATGAAGTTCCAACCTCCTATGATTATTCATTTTCTGCATAGAGAACTTTCTTTGGCTATTCTTTTAGGATATAACTGCTAGTGACAAATTTCCTATTCCTTGTTTGAGAATAGTTTCCTTTTCCGATTTATTCCTAGAAAATTTTGCTGGGTATAGAATTCGGATTTTATAGTTTTCTATTTCAGTACTTGAAACATGTTAAGATACTTCCTTTTTGCTTCCATGGTTTCAGATGATAACTCCCATCAAAAAAACCATGGGGGCAAGGCTCACACCTGTAATCCCCGTACTCTGGGAGGCTGAGGCAGGCCAATTGCCTGAGCTCATGAGTTCAAGATCAGCCTGAGCTAGAGCAAGACCCCATCTCTAAAAATAGCCCAGTGTTGTGCCTGGTGCCTATAGTTCCAGCTACATGGGAGGCTTAGGCAAGAGTATCGCTTGAGCCCAGGAGTTTGAGGTTGCTGTGAGCTATGACACCATAGCACTCTACTGGGGGCAACAAAGTGAGATACTATCTCAAAACAAACAAACAACCACTGGTTCCCCACAGGTGGGATATTATTTCTTTCTGACTATTGTCATGATTCTTTTCTGTCTTCAGTTTTTTATTTGACATGATATTTATTGGCATGGATTTCTTTGAGTTTGTCTTGTTTTGGATTAATTCTACTTCTCGAATTGTAGATGTGTGCATTTTGTCAAATTTAGGAAACTTGTAGGCATTATTTTCGTAGACATTTTTTAGTCCCATATTCTTCTTCTCTTCTGGGGACTCTAACGACATGAAGGTTAGAACTTTCTATGTCTCACAGATATTTGAGGCTCTGTTCATTTTTTATTTAAATCTATTTCTCTTTGTTCTTCAGATTAGATAATTCTGTGCAAACATATCTGTCTTATTTTTTCTCTGTCATGGACAATCTACTTTTGAGCCTATACAGTGAATTTTTCTTTTTACTTTGATTGTTGAATTTCATAGTTCGGAACCTATAAGTTCCATTTAATTATTTTTCCTATTTTCTATTTCTTTGCTAATATTTTTCTAGTTTTTAATTGATTTCAAAATTTCTGTTGTCCTATTTATCTATTTTTGCTTGTTATTTTGATGTCATATTGAAGAATTGTTTCCTAGACCAATGTCATAAAGATTTCTCCTATATTTTCTTCTATGAGTTTTACAATATGAGGTCTTATATTTAAATCCTCAAATCCATGTTGAGTTGATTTTTATGTGTGGTATAAGATAAAGGTCCAAATTTACCCTTTTACCTATGAATTCTAGTTTTCCCAGCACCATTTGTTGAAGAGACTCTCCTTTCCCTATAGTTTATTATTGTAACCTTTGGCTCGGCGCCTGTGGCTCAATGGGCTAAAGCGCCAGCCACGTACACCTGAGCTGGTGGGTTCGAATCCAGCTCGGGCCCGCCAAACAACAAGGACAGCTGCAACCAAAAAATGGCCGGGCGTTGTGGCGGGCGCCTGTAGTCCCAGCTACTTGGGAGGCAGAGGCAAGAGACTCGCTTGAGCCCAGGAATTGGAGGTTGTTGTGAGCTGTGATGCCACAGCACTCTATCCAGGGTGACAGCTTGAGGCTCTGTC